>CM021107.1:106215999-106431580 GCA_007115665.2 Sequoiadendron giganteum | reverse complement strand
CAACGGTCAGTGTGATGCCTGCAACCTGGAACAGCTAGAAATACCAAGAATGTGTTTATAGGAAAGGTATGTGCTCCTAAAGAAAGAAGAGGGATTATTGAAACATTACGCAAATATCATGATGTCATCACCTAGAGCTACGATGACTTCAAAATGTATGACACATCGATCATCACGCACACTATCCCTCTCAGGCCAGATGCGAAGTCGTTCCGCCAGTGGTAATGCCCTATCAATGCTCTATTAGAACCAATCATTTACAAGGAAGTACAGAAGTTGCTATCAGCCAGGATCATCTTTCTGGTCAGACACTCTACTTGGGTAGCAAATTTGGTCCCCGTTCGAAAGAAAAATGGAGAAATCAAGTTGTGCGTGGACTTCCACAATCTAAATCGAGCATTGGAGAAGGATACAAGATGGTATTCACCACCAACTGGGGAACATTCACATATAGAAGGATGCCCTTCGGGCTAATCAACGCTGGCGCCACCTTTCAATACGCTATGAACATCACCTTCAAAGACCTTATTGGCAACTGCATCATCATCTACATGGATGATTTAATAGTGTTTTCAAAGCAGCGGAGCAATCATGTCGCTGATTTATGCAAGGTCTTTGAGAGGTGCCGCACATTTGGGGTATCCCTTAACCCGAAGAAGTGTATCTTTGGGGTCATGGAAGGGAAACTCCTCGGGCATGTTCTATCTGAATGGGGAATTTCTATTGACCCCGAAAGTATCCAATCCATCATGAAAATCTAGCTGCTAGGTAGCAAGAAAGAATTGAAGTCTTTCTTTGGAAAGATCAACTTTGTCCGCAAGTTCATTACAGGCTTTGCAAAAATAGTCAAACCACTCAACGCCATGCTAAAACAAGATGCCAAGGTCGAGTGGACCCCCAAAGCAAAATAGGCCATTAGGGAAATCAAGAAGGCCATCGCTGGCACCCCTGTGCTGGTCAGCCCAAACTACCTAAAGCGCTTCTTTATTTACTCCTTTGCTTTAGATCATTCCTATGTCAGCATCCTGACACAAAAAGACAACGAGGGAAGTGAGCACCCAATCGCCTTCATGAGCGCCCCCTTGAAGGATGATGAACTATGTTATCATAATGTTGAAAAATAGGCTTATGCCCTTATTAAAGGAGTCAAGAAGTTCTTGCACTATATCTTACATAACAAAGTCTTTGCCATAGTTCCTGACCCCACCGTAAAAACACTGCTTATGCAGAATGAGTTGGGGGAACGAAGGGTAAAGTGGATCGCGGTGCTGTAGGAATACGACATGGAGATTTAGCTGATGAAGTTGGTAAGAGGACAGGCACTCACCCGAACAATGGCAGAGGTAGTTATTGATGTTGTACCTAAACTCACAGTGCAATATTACCAGCTGGAGGACGTCTCCCCAGGAGAATGGTATGATGACATGGTGTACTACCTGCTGAACCACAAGTGCTCGCCCCATCTGCAAGGAGTCAGGAGATGAGCTTTGAGGTTGAAAAGTAGTAGCTATATGTTGCAGGGCTCTATATTGTACAAGAAAAATCATGAAGGCATCTATCTTCGATGCTTGGGAAAGGAGGAGGTTGATCGTGTCCTTACAGAATTCCATGACAAATTTGGAACTGGCCATGGCTTAGGCCTATCAATGGTGTGTCAAGTACTACTGGCCCACCATTTTCAAGGATGCTCATAGTCATGTTCGTACCTGCCATGTGTGCCAAACCACTACTACCAGGGAAAGGAACGCTGATGTCCCGTTGCAACCAGTTCTAGAGGTAAGGTCTTTCGTGCAGTGGGGTCTCGATTTCATTGGTCCAGTGAGTCCTCCATCATCTGCAGGACATAGGTACATTCTAACCACTTTAGATTACTGCACTAGATGGACAAAAGCAATAACTTGTAGGCAATGTACAACTGAAGTCGTAATCAATTTCTTAGAAATTTTTATCTTAAATCATTTTGGTTGTCCGTATGCCCTAGTATGTGATAATGGCCCTACATTTGCTTCACTAAAATTCAGAAGTTGGGCCTTTGATTATGGTGTCGCCCTCAAATTCTCCTCTAATTATTACCCTCAAGGCAATGGCCTTGCTAAGTCCACCAATAAAAACTTGATCACAGTGATTAAGAAGCTACTAGATAGGAACCCTAAGGATTGGCACACCCAACTTCGTTTCACCTTATGGGAAAACTACACTCGCCACAAGGCTGCCCTTGGAGATTTCGCATACCATCTAGTTTATGGATTAGAACCCATCTTCCCCATACATTTGAAAATCTTGACCCTCTAGTTCATCAATGATTTTTATGAAGGAGGAGACCGCAGAGAAGCTCACCTCACCGAGCTACTCCACTTTGAAGAAGTATGAGACCGTGCAATAGAAAATTTCACCAAACACCAGGGCATAGTCAAAAGATGGTTCGATCATCGAGCCAAAATTAAGGCCTTCCTCATTTCTGATCTAGTCCTCTACTGGGACAAGGCCCATGAAAAGAAAGGGGGACACAATAAATTTGACAAGCTTTGGCTTGGCCCATTTCAAATTGCTGAAATCCTGGGAGATAATGCTTTCCATTTAAAAACTCTTACTGGTGAAGATGTCGTGTTGCCGATCAACGGGCAACACCTCAAGCATTAGTTCTAGGCCTGAGCTCTTGTGAGCTATCAGTGTAAATACTTGTACATAGGTTAAGATAGATTTCCAAATTTATCCTTTGGTTTTGTTTGTCTCTGGCTGCTTTGTCTGATTTTTGGGAAGTGTCTCTCTGTTCTGTTGTGGTGGTTGTGCCTAGTCCTGTGAATGGTTACCTTGTTGTCTGCTTTCATGTTGTTCTCTAGATAAACCATCATCCCCCACTGCTACCCTCTGAAAGCTCCTGAGTATCGGTTTTTCAACCTTCATACTTTGCACTAACCTAGGATGGCTATCTACTTAAATCTCTACTCTTATCATGCAACACACAAAACAAATTTAAGGAAATATTTCCAAAGAATGCTATAGTGATCGCTGTGAAGCAAAGATAAGAGAAAAATCTAAAGTTTGTTCTAGTGACCACTGCGATTCTCAAGCCCATTGTGAACTTTGTTGTTCGCACGGTTGACAAAAAATTAAAGAAAAAGAAGGTGCTAAAAGAAAATATCCAGCACAAGCAATAAATAAATTGCAAAAAATCAACCGTATGGGTGTGTGAATATCTCTACTAGGGCTATGGACGCTTGGCTGGTAGTAGAGCTATGTTCATGAGATCATAGTGGCAACTCCATCAGGGCTATGGACGATTGACTGGCAGCGGAGCAATGTCCAAGTTACTTTTGGGATTAGACGAACTACATAACTTATCTCCTCCAACCAATGGTTATTCATACTCTATCTGAGGGAAGGGAAATAAATTCACCATGCACACACTTCCATGATAGGTTTACAGTCCTATTCAATCATACCTTCCTTAAACTATCCTCAGTTCAGCTTTGAAAATTGTCTTAGGTCTGCACAATCAGAGATCTAGGTTCGAAATGAATATTTATCTCTAGAACGTCGGGAGCGTTCTCCCAACAGAGTCACCATTTGTTATGCCTTTTGCACACATGCCCCGTTTGGAACGAGAACCTCTTTACCCTCTTTCCTTTTTGGTTCCTTCTATTTAACCTCATTTTGCGTACCCCATTTTTGTGCCCTAGAGTCAGGGGCAAGACGTTTCCCAAATGCCATATTTTAAGTCTCATGCTTTCTAGGTTTTTCTTGGTGAAATTCTAGCACCGATGGCAATTTCTGGGTTTCCCCTTTCAGATTTCCTTTGCCGAATTTCCTCTGCTGGATTGCCTCTATTGGGTTTCCCTTTCTAGGTTTCCCCTCGACCTTTACTATTTCCAATGGCTATCGTGGGATGGCTTTCTGGACCCCGGACCTCCCGTCGCCTTTGTGATTTTCGGAAGTTCACCAACCCAACCTGCAATCGTACCGAGGAGTTAATGCTGCATTAATGGCTATCTTTTGCTATAAAACCGATATTTCAGCCGTCATTATCAAAGGCTCGAGTGATAGAGAAAGATCGAAAAGCTCCTAGCAAATCTGCTTTTCCTCTTATCAGATTTGGAACTGCTTTCTCGGCAACCTATGCGCATTCAACAGCCTGTTCTTCGGATTTTCAAGGTAGGTTTTCCATCTACATGCCCTCCTTTTTTTAAAAAAATTTTTGGATTTTCTTGGGGTTAAAGTGTAAAATGAAACCTGAACTAAGTAGATTTTCCCCCTGCGCACATAACCCATATCTTAGAATCAGAAAATCCGCCATTAAATAGCCTGAAAATCGATTGGGAACCTTCCCGCATCACGACTGTTCTTCGAAACGACGCTGGCGTCTTTCGGGCCTGGGTCTTCCCGCGGCCATCTGTATTGCCATCTTCCTTTGAATTTTTCACCTTTTCCCTCCTTTGGGATTCCCATCTCTCGAATTCCTTTCTCGGGATTCCATTGCGTCTCCGCCATTTCAAACGGCCCCGTCCGAGCGTCTTCCCAACCCCCGAATCCTGGACCCTCCATTTCCATCTAAGATCAAACTTCACAATTTTTCTTCAAATTCATCCCAAGAATTCGGTTCCCTGGATTCTATTCCCAGAATTTCGTCCTCATCTCACCATTTCAAACGGCATCCGCCTTGTGACTTCTCGGACTCCATTTCCCGTCCGCAAAATGTTTCACCTCCTTGTCAAAACACTTACCATTTTCTTTCCCTTAGACTTTTGCCCTCAATATTCGTTTCCCGGGATTTCGTAGTGTTCTCGCCATTCCAAATGGCCCCGTCCAAATGTTTTCCTGGATCCCAGACCTTGGTCCACTGTCCATCAAAACCCCAAGCGTTTGGTCTTTTTTCCTCCAAGCTTCTTCCAGATTCTGGATGCTGGAATTCCCTCCTCGGGATTTCGTTCCTCTTGTGTCATTCTTAACGACGAGCTCCAAGCTTCTTCCCGACCTCCGAGTCCCAGTGCCTCGTTCGCTATCCATTCATCCCGAACCCTCTAGCCTCTCCCAGAAACTTCCTCCCAGGTTGCCTTCCCCGGGTTTCCTCTTGGGGTTCACTGTTTCACATGGCCGACCCGTAGCTCCTTCCCGGCGATGGCAATCCGAGACCTGAATTTTGTCGCCTAGAATTCCGTCTCCTCTGCTCCGTTTCCAACGGCTTCCTTGCAGATGATGCCCAGACCTCCAAATGGGGCATCAAATCACCTCCAAATCCAAAATGGATTTTGACCCACTTGCTAGAATTTTGTTTTCTTCCATTTCCAACTTCAAATATTGAAATCCAACTTAGGGAAATGCATATGGGAATTCCATTCTCATTTTACCCTTTCAAGCGGCATTCTGCCAAAGGACTTTTGGCCCAGGAACTCCGAATTGTTTACATTGCCCTCTAATAATAAAATATCTTGCTTCCATGATTGTTAAATATGAATTGTGATTTTCGAACTAATCTTGACATGCAGGTATTTGTCATTAGCCATTTTTTCAAGTTCATTGTTACTGATTCTCGTTTGTTGTGTAGGATTTATGGAATCCGGCCCAGAGACTTCTAGTGCTTCCAGAAAAGGAAAAGGAATAGCTAAGCCACCAAGGGGAAAGGAAGACAAGGAATTGATGAAGTACAAGTTCTAAGGGGTCCCTATTCAGTCCAGGGTCACTACCCTTTGGAAGGATGTTTCAGATACCAACATCGGACAGGTCGATGTTCATGAATTTACGTAGAGGGTTAGAATGAACCCGAAAACTGCGAATGCAAAGTTGATAAAGAGCAGTGGACTGGCTAAAGCTATAGGTTTCCCACTAGCCTTAGTGGCCTTGGAACTGGTGATGGCGTGTGTTGAGGCATACCAATCTGATACCAGAACAATCGTGGATCATGAGGGGAATATCCTTGTAGATATGTCTCCTTCAGGCATAACGAAGACCTTCCACATTCTAGCCTTCCAGAGCATGGAGGTCCCCACCTTGGAAGATTGTCAAGAGGTGTGGGAATAGGACCCATTGGATTGTAAAAGGCTCATCAACTAGTTTTGGTTGAAGGACAAATGGGCTAGTGCTGGGAAGCCCCCTCAGGAGCTCTACCGCAGTGACTTCCATGAAGACTACCATGATTTGGTAATGCTACTCAGTCGAGTCAGGGGCCTTCTTGGCAAAGTTTTCTTTCAAGAATGGATGTTCTATTTGATAGAATAGATCCTCTGAGGTAAGGGTACCACCTTCTATTGGGGAAAAATCATCAACGACTATTTCCATGAATAGTTTACCACTATGAAGAAAATTAACAAATTCTTCATGACCTCTTACTTGGTGTATTCCCTCGCCAATCGAGGACATTATCAAGGTTTGATAGTGATTCCAAGTGATCCATTAGGGCCAAAGCTCAAACCATATGACAAGTACCCTTAGTTCTAGTTTAGGAATTTCAAAACAAACTACTGTAGGGTGAATGATGCATTCATTACCCACGTAATCCGGTCGATGGGAGGAGATTTTCATAGAAGGATGTACCACAGTGCCAGGGTCCTCCTAAGACAATATGCCTTCTGGTACATCCAATTCCCAAGGTTCACCTATATTCATGTCGAAGGATTCTTAGATAAACCAAACAAGCTACCCCGGTACCCAAATGACCAGATCATTCTCTTGGAGCTAACCTGGCAGTTGCGACACATTCACAGTGTCTTGAGTGAAAAGCATCTGGCAAGCCCCATCTAGCCCATGAACCTTGGATAGGGGATGTATAAGGTCCACACTTCCCAGTGCATAGGATATTCAGAAGGGGAGTTGGCAGAATATAATTTTGAACAATATATAGCAAGGCCACAGATGGATCCCTATGGCCATGTCAGAAAGGAACTGGGACACGGATATACCCACCTCCACAACATTCAAGACTTCTGGGCCAATTGCAAGGATGATCTTGAGGTACGGTTGTGATATTATATGCACATGACCGTCATCCATGTACAAAGGGTGAACTTAAGCGCGGTTCTTGATCAGCTGGAGGAGGATGAGGAGACAATTGTGGATTTAGTTTATGATATAGTTTCCAACCTATTGTTGCCCACTATTAACTAGGATACACCAGAGCTTAATGATATTGGTGTGCTCATTAGGTCTGTTGAAGCCCGAACGAGAGCATGGATCGATGAGAAGGTTGCCCAATTGAAACAACAAGGGGTCGTCCTAACATACACCAAGCTTGCAAGTGAACATGTAAGTGAGCCAAGTGGCTCCGAGGGTGGGGAAGTCACTGCTGCAACTGGGAAGACATCTAAAGCCCCACCACTTCAGAAGACCAAGAAAATAAAGGAGGCTAGCCAACAACTACCGAAGCCAAAAGTCTACACCCATAAGTCTTTCAAGCCGGAGCCCTCTAAGAAGAAAAGAAAAAAAAGAGGAGGCACGGGGACAATGGTGATGCCTAAGGGTTCACCCCTTGCAATCGTGAGCAAAGGATCTAGCTCGTTTGGATCTCCACCCATTATAATCACCGCCGGCACCCCACTTGCGTCAATTCCAGCTTCTACTTCCTCCCCGCCTTTGGTAGATTCCTTAGTCCACCTTGCTTAGTCTCCTCTAATATTGGAGGTCATTCCTATGGATTCATCATCCGCCGCCACCTCGCCAATGACCTCTCCCTCCATGTCTCCTTCCCTTCCTTCCATTTTTGCTGCCACAACGCCATCCCCAAGCCTTCCAAAATCTTTTCTGAAGTATATGCAGAATATGCCTTCTGAGCTTTCGGGGATTATCACCAATCCAATAGTCCAGGCTGCGATAGTTCAGGCTATGGCCTCCACTCCAATGACATCCCCCTCTACCGAATCACCAAAGATGAAGGCCACCATGCAGATATCAGATGAGTGTGAATGATAGTAGCTTGAGGCTGAGAAGGCGTCGAAAGATGAAGAGTTTGAATATCATGAACACCCCTTGTTCGAGCGTCGGAAAATTGATAAGGTGGCCTATGAATCTTCAAGTGAGGGCAGTGAGTCAAGTGAGGCCAGTGAGGACCTTGACATAGAATTAATCCAAGAGTCGAATGATCCCGAGCTCAATGCAGAGTGGGGAAAACAACTCAAGGAGATTGAAGACAAGGAGGTCGAGGATCAGCTTGCACAGGAAGATGAGACTGCTGCTCCAGAGACAGAAGGTAACAAGTCTCCAATCGAAGAACATGGAAAAACTCTGGAGCATGGTGAGGAAGCTTTCCTCCAAGAGAGTAAATTGACAGAGAGCCCTGAGAAGCATCAAGATACTCTAAATGCGGAAGAGGATACTGAAAATAAAGATTCACCCAAAGAGTAGCTACGTACCGAGTCTCCCACTGGGCATGGAACATTCAAACAAATTTTTGATGAAGGAAAGGAAGATGCAAGAATGAATGAGAAGGCTCTAGTTTTTAGTACTATCGAACTCAAAGGAAAGGACAATGGGACTCAAAGTATACCGCCAGCTGAGGAACCTCAAACACCCGATTGGCTATAGCAACAACTCAAGCAAAAGACTCCCACATCAAAGGATCCCAAAGCAAGGCTAGAAGACATCATGGCCAGAGCGCGTGTGAGCACCAGAAAAGACAAGAAGCCAAGGGTCAGATCAAGGATAACTATGGATGCCTCAGGATCAAGAGCAGTGCAAATAGAAACACCGATGGTTGGAGAACAAGGCATAACTTATAACATCTCCACCATTGATCTAGGGGTGGCCCCAAGGGAGTAGAAAGTTGAGCATCTCCAAGTGTCGGTCGCCATATTAGTGCATCTTATCCAGCACGATAAGATCTCCAAGGAGGAATTAAAGAAGCAAGTGGCCAATCTGACAACTTATATTTAGCAGTGGTCATATCTAGATGATCAGCCAACAACATCATCAGCCACACCTTAGTTGCTGTCTAGAGAATTAATTGAAAAACTAGAAAAGAGACAGAACTTGGACAAAACTACAAAAAATTGGTTCTGGCAGGTTTTGGACATAGGGAACATAGGTATCAACGTGGTTGTTCGGGTAGCAAATAGGTTCCTAGAGGTTCAAAAAACTCTTGAGGAAACGAGGCAGATCTATGAGAAGTTCTCCAGGAAGTACGATGCATCCTACCCGAAGATTGAGGCCATTCTCGCACTACCGAGTGATATCTGGGAGAAGAACCTTGCCTTCAAGGATGACGACCACTGGTTGGTGGATACCTGGAAACAAGATTATATCCACCAAAAGAGAAGGCTGGAGTAGATTTTAGAATGGATAGCACCTGACGTTGAATGGGCAAGAGAGTCCAAGGAGGAGTGTACTCAGTACCTCAAACTGATGACGGGATACGAAGTGCCCGCGGTCAAGATCAATCCCGAAAACATCAAGCCCCACTTCTTGAAGATTATAGAAGTTGGGATGTCCACCAAAATCACCACTGAGTTCATATGTTTTGTGGCCCAAGCCTTTGCGCAATTAGAAGTTTGCAAAGAGAACAATGCTAAGTATAAGGCAGACTGGGAGAAGCTTGCCAGCAATTCCTAGGAGTGGAGTTACCAGATCTTGAAGGCTGACATACTGGAGGTGGAGAAGTTTCAGTCTTTGATCCTAAGTTTCATGGAGTATGCCACGTTGAAGAAGCAAGAGGGAAACCCAATCATCGACGAAGAGTTCCTTAAAGAATAGCTACAACAGAGGGCAAATCACTAAAAGACAAATTTGCTACAGTGTTGTCACTAGATGAGAAAATAGGGAAGAGACAAGAAAGTATTTATAAATGTAATATATTTGGGGGTAGGTGAAACCCTAATGTAAAATGAATCTTGGACACTCATTTTGTTTTTTGAAAACTATAAATAGGGCTCTCCTCCTTTCATTTTAAGAGAGTTGAGTTGTTGTAAAGGCATGCTGAAGAAATTATAAATAGCAAATACAGTCAATTTTGGTGTATTTTTTGGGTTTCTCAATATGTTTCATGATTCCTCTCCCTTTTAATTATAGCTTTGATTTAAGTTACTTTGCTGTTCTAATATCTTCAGATTCGACTTGGTAGATTTAGTATGTTATTTCTAGTTTTGGAGATAGTTGTTGTGTGTATGCTTTTCCTATCTATACTTTTGGTCATTTGCTGAAGGTAGGAGACTGTCAAAAGTTAGTCCGGACTTTGATTCCATTGCCGCTCATTAAACTTTATCTTTTATTCATGTTTCCATAGTGAATGAATGATGAACATCTGCAGTCCCTAGCAGATAGCACATATTTCATGATATTGTGAGAATTCTGATTAAGTGAAATCTCGTTTAAGGAAACTGTCCATAGCAGGAACCTCCATGATCATTGTTCATTGGTAGTTGTAGGTCTGAGAAACATCTTTCTTCCTCGCCCTTTATTTTTTCCTTTTTTTTTAGAATCAACTTGTGCCAAGGTTCGTTGCACATTAGAAAGCCAAATCCAACAAAATAACAGAGTCTAAGAATGTTATTTGAACCTGTAGCAAAGCATATCAATTCCAGACCTCTAGAACTCCATTTATTGTCTCAATTCCCCTACAACTTCAACCACATAAGGCCGCCTTGTGATTCCAGCAAATCACATAAACAACTGAGATATTTCAAGCATCATCAAGACCTAACATCCGAAAGACCTTGGGATAGTGTTCTGCAATTGTGGAAAATTGTCTTTCAAGAGAGGTAATGCACCTACGCATTACCTGTGTTGAGAAGTGCATAAAAACACCATCAACAGGTAGATAATGATTAAGCCCTATATGAATGGCACCTATCACTAGGTTTTCACCAAACATAAATATCCAAGTTGCCACCAAGGGTGGTTTTCACCATAGGATGAATTATTTCTCTTTACTATTTTTGGATTTTTCTGATTTTTTTATTTTTTTGTATTTTGATAATTTTTTACTTTTTTTGGTATTTTTTTGGATTTTGACAGGAAGGATATCCCAGCTGACCCAAGTATAAAATATCTTCATGTGCATGATATTGATGGGCTCCTCCAGGGGCTCTCCTTTAGGTGTAGCAAGCCTATATGCTCCTGAACCATATATGTTGTTGTGATGACATAAGGGCCCAACCAATTTGCTTTGAACTTGCCCTTCTTTTCCCAATCCTATTGGGTGCAATGATTATCCTTAAGAACTAAGTCACCAACATTGAATTGGTGAGGGCACACCTTCTTATTGTACCTTCTCCTGCGATGATGTTGATAGGCTTGTAAATGGTTGTAAGCTTTGATCCATTTTTCATCTAGGAGTTCCAACTGAGCAAGTTGTGCAACCCAAGTGTCTTCATCACTTATTAGATTCTTCAGAGATATGCAAAGTAATGGGATGCTGACTTTAATCAGTAAGATAGCTTTGAACCATAAACTAGTGAATATGGAGTGGTGCCAGTGGGGGTGCGGATGGAAGTGCGATAGGCCTAGAGGGTGAGATGGAGCTTGAGATGCCAATCTCGGCCAGTGTTGTTAACCATCTTTTTAATGATTTTAATTAAGGTTTTGTTTGTTGCTCTTCTTGACCATTACCCTTGGGGTAATATCGGGTAGACCAACAATGTTGGATGTGATAGGTCTCGTAGATGAATTTCATGCACTTGTTTTTGAATGGATTCCCATTATCAGTAATGATGGTGGAGGGGATTCCATACCTATAGAGGATATGGTAAATGATGAATTTGGATATCTGAACACCATTAATTTGGGTGAGTGGCATTGCTTCCACCCACTTAGTAAAGTATTCAATGGTGGTGATGATGAAATTATGGCCTTCGAAGGATGGAGGGTAAATCTTGCTGATCAAATTGAAACCCCATTGTGAAAATGGCCATGGGGTTGTGATGGGTTGTAGATCTTGTGCAAGAGAATGAATTAGATCCACATGTTTCTGATAAGGAAGGTACATCTTTACAAACTCACAAGAATTATGCTCCATATTAGGTCAATAATATCCTTCTCTTAGAATCCTTTTGGCTAGGGCCATGCCATTGGAATGGGCCCCACAAATACCACTATGTACTTCTACCAATGTGGTGTGGGAGTCGGTCTCATTTAAACACTGAAGCAGGGTTCCATCATACCCACATTGATAAAGCATATAACCTATGATGGTGTAATGAGATGTGTGTTAGATAAAGGATTTTCGTTGGGTTACGTGTGAGGTCAGGAGGTAAGGTGTTATCGTGGAGGTAAGTGTAGATGTATTGATAGCAAGGGGATTCAGGACCTACAATGTCACATACCATTTCATTCTTAGAGATGTCATATGTAGGGATTAAAAGTTTCTCCATGAGGAACTCACATTCAGTCCAATCCTTGGGCATGTCAAGTAGAGAACCAATGGTGGCCATGGCATCAACTGCTTTATTTTGTACTCTAGGTAGTTGATCAAATTGGATGGAGGTGAAGTAAATTTTGAAGTCATCTACCATACTTTTCTATGATAATAGCTTATCATATTTTGTTAGAAACTCATCATTGACCTGTTTGATTACAAGTTGGGAGTCACCAAAGGCTTGAAGGTGAGAGATACGCCATTGGATTGCAATTCTAAGGCCTATAAGAAGAGCTTCATATTCAACAATGTTGTTAGTACAAGGAAAGACTAATCTGAATGACTTCGATATGTAATCACCCTAGGGGTGACAAGAAAAAATCCTTCTCTCAATCCATTTCTTTGTGCGTGATCCATCAAAGTATAGTGTCCGTGTGGTAGCTTCTTAAACTACAAATACCCCTTCATTAGGAAAATTTGTTTCTAAAGGATAAGCATCTACTACTGGAGCATCTACCAACTGATCAACTATTACTTGTCCTTTGATTGCTTTACAATCTACATACTCTATGTCAAATTCACTTAGCAACATGACCCACTTAGACATGCGGCCAATTAGAGTGGTTTTGGATAGCAAATATTTAAGCGGATAAACCTTAGAGATTAGCTTGACCGGATGACTAAGCATGTAGTGTCAAAGTTTATGTGAGTTGAAGACTATGGCTAGGAAAGCCTTCTCCAT
Organism: Sequoiadendron giganteum; assembly: GCA_007115665.2. NCBI lineage: Eukaryota > Viridiplantae > Streptophyta > Pinopsida > Cupressales > Cupressaceae > Sequoiadendron > Sequoiadendron giganteum. The sequence continues at coordinate 106,418,564 of CM021107.1, read as the reverse complement.
TGGGGAATAATTCAATTCATAGCCTACTAAGGTTTGACTAATGTAGTAAATTTCTCTTTCCTTAGATGACTCATCATGTTGTGCTAACAATGCCCCTAGTGCCTTGGAAGTATCTGAAATATAAAGTAGGAGCATTTTTCTTGAAATAGGTGGCATAATAATAGGCAGGTTAGCCAAATATTCTTTGATTTGAGCCAAGTTGACATTGTTGGTTCCACTTAAATGCAGTATCTTTCTTTAGGAGATGTGTAAATGATTAACACTTGTCAGCTAGTTGAGAAATGAACCTTTAGATAGATTGGAGCTTACCTTCCAGGCTTCTTAGTTGTTTCAGATTGTGAGGTGGGGGCATTTCCATGATTGCCTTGACCATAGCAGGATTGACCTCTACTCCTCTATGAGAGACAATGAACCCCAAGAGTTTTCTGGATGTGACACTGGAGACACATATCTTTGGATTAAGGAATAGCTTGTATTTTTCCAGACATTTAAAGATCCTTTTGAGGATTGTTGGGTGCTCTTCCCTCGTTCTTGATTTTCCTAATAGGTCATCAACATAATCTTCCATTATGATATGGATGAGGTCATGGAAGATGACTGTCATAGCATGTAGATATGTTGCCCCCGCATTCTTGAGGCCAAATGACATGACATTATAAAAAAATATACCACAAGGTGTAGTGAAGGTAGTCTTGTGTTAATCCTCGAGGGAAATCTTAATTTGGTTGTAACCAGAGAAACCATCCATGAGGGATATCATCTCATGTCCTATGGTGAGATCAACCATCATATCAATATTTGGCAAAGGGAAGTCATCTTTGGGACAAGCTTTGTCAAGGTTTTAGAAATCTGTTTGGATTCTAATATCTCCGTTGGGTTTAGCGATTGACACTATGTTGGAGATCTAGTCAGAGTAGTCAATTGGTTAGATGAATCATGCCTCCAACAACTTTGCTAATTATTTCTTAACCAGTAGATCCACTTGGGGGTGCATTTTCTGGAGTTTCTGCTTGACATGTCTTACATCAGGATGGACATCTAAGTGATGTACCACTAAAGCCAGATCAAGGCCCGACATGTCTAAATATGTCCAAGAAAATTTAATGATTCATTCTTTGATTAGTTTGGTGATGGTAGAGTTTTCTTTTTATGATAATGCTTTGGCCACATAGGTGATCTTGGGATTCTCCTCAGTTCCCAAGCTTATTTCTTATGTTTCTTCGATCACGATGGATGATCGTATGAATAGTTGAGAGCCTATAAGGGTAAAATGAACATCCCTATATTCTAGTGCCTCATTGAGGTTTTCACTGGTAGATACACCCTTTGTTTTTACTTTTTCAAAGTCACAAAGTGCCTCATGGAGGTTTTCACTAGGTGACCCATTTTGATTTTTTTTCTTTTTATTTTTGCAGTTGGAATGTTCATCTTCCCCAAATCCCATAAGATGCACATATTTTTCCAATGAGGGAAAGGCATTGAGAGGTGCACTACCTTGTAGGTTCTAGTCCATGAGTTCGAGATGTTTGAGAGATAGGGTGATGGTGCAAACAAATAGGCATTCGAACAAGGGAAGTCAATGTGATCAACTTCATTGTACGAGTGTATGATTTATCCTCCTCTGGTATATCTTAAAGATAATTGTCATCCACACTAACATTATTAGAGGCACTAGATGATGCCATGAGACCCTTTTTTTTAGTATCATAGCCCAAGCACATCTTCTTTTGGCGCATAGAAGCTTCTATCATCTACCGTCTACCTTTCTCTTCTACACCAAGGCCTCCCCCCTGATAGTTATGTTTTTTTGCAAACATTGAAGGCCAAGGATAGACCTCCTAGAAGTATTATTTCAAGGGGGAGAGGGTTTGGGTTCCTCCTGGTACACCCACTGGTTGATGTCATCTTCTGGTGTATCTTGTCATAATCTAGGAGAGTGGAAAGTGCTAGACCCCACATTTGGAGGATTGAGGGTGATTGTCATATCTTTGTCTTTTGGGACAGATGGAGAAGGTTGGACATATGTACGTGGTGAGGGTGGCATGGTTGCCACGTTTAATTTTTTATGCATTTCATACTCACCACACCCCTTGTCAATGATCTGGACCTTAGTAATGGTGGAATCGGACATGGATGATGGAGTGGATGAAGTGGTGGTTAATGTGTTGGTTGATGGATGAGATGTTGATGTCTGAGATGCACCCATTTTTACCCCAAGGAAGTAATAAGAATGGGGAAAGGAATCCTCTAGTACGCGACAATATTCTAATGGCTGAGGGTCAGCTTGTATAGTTACTTACATTCCTTGAAATGGGAATTTCATACATTGGTGATAAGTTGATGGAATGGCTTGCATAGAGTGAATCCATGGATGAACAAGAAAGATGTTTTATGGAAGATGAAGATCCAGAACATGACACATAGTTTATTTCACAATGGGACCCACCTGAATAGGAAGACAAATAGTGCCCTCAAAATATAGTTTTGCATTATCATATACTTTGATGGTAATAACCTGATTGTTTAGGTCAGTTTGGGTATATCCCACCTACTATATAAATTTTAATGTACAAAGATTTAGGGCAGAACCATTATCTACTAAGACCCTTTTTAATTTATGACAATTTACACCAACCTCAAGGTGAAGGGGATAGTTATAACTTGAGTCAAGGCGTGGCATATCTTTCTAGCTAAAGCCTAATTGGTAGGTCACTAAGAGATTTCCTACCAATGCTTGGAATTGTGTGGGACCTATGTCATCGGGAACTTGAGTATTCTGTAAGGCCTTATTTAGGATCTCTTGGTGCATGGGATAAGACTTAAGCATATCCATGATAAAAATCTAGGTTGAGGTCTTTCCTAAGTGAGCAAGGATATTGTACTATGAACTGATAGATGGCTGTTGGATAGATGTGGAGGCTCCTAGGACTATGATACAAGTAGGACAGGTGGTATGACGTGTATCATAGATACACATGGCTCCACTTGTTCAATGTGCATCACAATTCCTTGGTAATTGTATGACACATTTTTATAATTGATGTTATTAGTGTTTTTATTGTTGCTAGGCCCGTGATTGGAGTTGGATGTACTAGGACCTTGGTTATGTTTAGGAAAATAATTTTGATATATTTGCAGTTGAGCATTAGATGAGGTTTTTGTGTTAGCATCCACATGAATTTCACCCTAATCTATCAGATCTTGGATGTATGTTTTCAAACCTTAACACTTGTTCAATGTATGTCCTTTGATCTTGTGAAATTCAAAATACTCATTTTCTTTAAACTAAGTCGGCTTAGGCTTGGACTCATCAAGGAGCTTGGTTACAAGATATCTAATTGGGTAGTTAGCTTGAAGGAGCTTGTTAAACACGACAGTAAGGGGTTCTCCCAAATGAGTAAATTGGTGTTTATTTCCCCTTTGGTTGTTTTGATTTGACTGTTGTTGAGGACGAAGTGCTCCTTGTGGCACGTATATAGCGTTTGGGATCAACTACTGCTATTGAGGCAAATATTGTGGCTTTTGCGAGGCATTAGCCACTTGGACATGTTTGGTGTCCATGACACCATCATTGATAGCATTCTTATTTCTTTTCCAATAATGAGGTTTGTCCCCATAAGACCTTTCCTTATTAGAATTGAAGATTTTGATCTATCCTTTAGCAACAAGGGCTCTTTCGAGGATAGGACCTTTCTCCATGATTGCCATGAAGGTTGTGACACAGTGGAGGAAAAAGTTGTGGGCCATGTCTGGATGGGAATTTTCAAAGGACAAAGTGACCATATCCTTCTCCCTCAGTGGGGATTTCATCTAATTGGCTAATTGTAGATAACTTGTAAACATTTCCCCATCACACTATTTTTCTTTTAGGAGATCAAGCATATCAATATCCTTCTCTAGATTAAAGGAGAAGTGGGAGACAAATCCTTCTGAAAGTTGTGCAAAGTATTTGATGGATCCCTTCTCAAGACCCATGAACTAGTCAAGAGCATTTACCTGTAGACTCCTAGGGAACAATCACATGAGGTAGTTGTCATTGTGCATCACCTCTTGACAGTGGGCATAAAACTCCTAAAGGTGAGCTTTGGGGTCTTTGGTTCCCTTGTACTTATTAAATTTGTGCATTTCAAAATTTTTTGGGAAAGGAACCACGGAAATGGAGGGATCAAATGGATAAGGACAAATGTCCTCAAATTTAAATGATTGTTTGCTCGTCCCTCCTTGTAAGTATTTTAACATAGCTTTGACTTCTTTCAAGTCTTTGCTGATAGGTGCTACAGAAGTCAAGATAGGCCGATTATATAGATGGCATTGTTGGTATGATGAGGATGGTAGAGTAGTAGTAGGATCATAAGTGGGTTGAGGGGTATATGGAGACATTTGTTGGCTCTGATTGATGTAAGTAGATTGCAGATTAATGTAAGGCGGATATGAGGATGACAGATTTTGATGGTAAGAGGTGAAAGTTGCTTGTTGGTAGTGTGGTTGTTGTTGATAATAAGAGGTAGTTGGAGCACCCTTCTCATAGTATTTAGGATTTTGATAATATTAAGAGGTAGAAACCCCTTGCTAATATGGCGGTGGTTGTTGATAGTATGAGGTGGATGGAACACCTTGCTGATAAAACGGTTGTTGTTAGAGATAGAATGGATTGGATTGGTAGGGATACGCACCAGTGTGTTGTTGCATGACATAAGGAGGTGGTTTTGGATTTGATGGTTGTTGATAAGAATGTGTGTGTGATTGTGAAGGGTTGGCGTAAAGAGGTAGTTGGGTCCGTGTTTGATTCTGGGAGGCCAAGTGGCAATTTGAATTAGGATGGGATGGAGCAGTATATTTGTTGGATGGATGCTAAAGATATTTCCTAAGAGGATTATGTTGTGTTTGCATGGGAATGTGTATATGTTGTGGTGGATGTTGTTGTTGTGGTAGTTGTTGGTAAGATGGGCGATATTAGATATGTTGCTATTGTGGGACTGCTACAAAAGCACTATGTGGTAGTTATGATGTAGTTTGTGTCACCTGGTGTGGTGGTTGTGTATGAATAGCTTGAGGGATCAATGTATTTTGTTGTAGGATTGTGATGTTGTGATGCAAATATTATTGATGAGGTGGTTGGGACAACACAATAGTAGTAACAGTGTGTTATGGTGGTGCTTTTAATCCATGGATTGGTGAGGATTAACAGGAGGTTGCTGGAATGTAGGTGGTGGTAAGTTGCTAGTAGGTGTAGATATTAGAGGTGGTATCAATGCAAGGATAGGTGTGCCCCCAATATTGATAGGTGGTTGACTAAGATGTTGAGATAGAAGTGGTGGAGCAGAAGGGATGTATAGTGGCATTTCATAAGCATAGGGATCATTATGCTTGGGTGATGCTACAAAGGTTGCAGTTGGGAGGTGAAGATAACTAGTAACCTGATGTATCATGAGATTTATGAACTCAAGGTGATACCAATTCTCTGTGGGTGCACCTTCATAGATATATGAATTCCTTGGAGCATTTTGTGAAGTTTGCAGATCTGTAGGTGCTCGAAGTGTGTGGGTACCGACATATTGTGACACATCAAAATCGGATGGTGGTTTGATTCCTCTCATGATTAGAGTGGCAAGGATCTTATCCCCATGCTCATTGAGGATATGATCTATCATCTAAAAATTAATAGGATCAGTAAGGTATTTGTCAACCGTGACTTTAGGTTGATTGACCATGTTTTCATCTTTAGGTGGTGTGGTATTTTGAACGTCGGTATTGGATTGTGATGAAGTACTATTATGAGAGTCTTGTGGGATGTTCAGTTGGGAACCTTGGGCTTGTTATTCTACCATTTTATTTTTTACTTATGATAAGGTCTGAACGGGCATGAAAGTGCAAAACAACTAGGTGGACTAAGATGCAGCTAAAATTCTAGGATGCATTGCAAAGACGATCTAGATGATGACTGGATTGATTGATTGGATTGGACGAGGGATCGATTGATTGGATAATTGGATAGGGATGTGATTGGACTAGGTTGGATAAGATTGATCAATAATTTTTTTTATAGGATTGGATGAGATTAGATGATTGGAAGGGATTCTAAACTGAGTTCAGAAATCACCCTAGGTGACTTTAGGTGCTAATTGATCAGATTAAAGGATGAACTGATGATCACAGTACCAAATCTGCCTTGAGATGGAAGGGGATTGATAGGGCTAAGGATGATGACTGACTTAGGATGGATGGTGATCCTAAGAAGATGTTGAAGGATGAAGATCGGTTTCAGGCACCTAGGTCAATTTGGATAATAACTTCAAACGAAGTTCAGAGGATTTGGATTAAGAAAACGATAATGGATATGTAACCTAAGGATGATTAAGGATATACCTATATGATATGGATAATGATTTTGGATATAGATGGGTTAGGATAAAGATGGATTGATGTGAGAATTATGTGTTGATGAAATGTGCAAATGGTTAGGAAAACAACAAACTTCCTAGAATCCTAGTAGGCTAGCCTTTCAGACAAAGATCAACAAGGTCACTCAGTTTTGGGGCAAGGTTGCCCGAACTTGGGCAAGGCTACCCAAATAGGGGTAGGGTCACCCAAACTTGGGAAGGGTCTCCCAAATAGGGGCAGGGTCACCCAAATAGGTTTTGAATTCAACTTAGTCTAGAAAAAAATCAAGTACCATCAATCATCGGGGTGAACAGACTTCCAAGATAGGCAAACATATGCACAAAACAAGTAAATGGTCACTCAGAGTAGATGAACAGATGCATGAAATGGGAAAATGAATACACAAAATGGGGAAATGATGCTCAAAATAGGTGAATGGATAATCAAAATGGGTGAACAGATACCTGGACCGAGAGAACGAATATCGGGAACAGGAAAACAAATACCCAGAATGAGAGAACGGAGACTCGAAATAGGAGAATGAATATTTGGGATGAGGGAATGATTCTCGGAGTGGGTAAGAAGATAATCAAAATGGGCGTAAAAATACCCAGAATGAGAGAACGGATACCCGAAATGAGGGAACAACATTCGAAATGGAAAAATGAATGGATGGAATGGAAAAACGACTAGAAAACTAGAGATGAAAATGACTGTCCGGAGAGCAAGGTCGCCCCTTTAAGGGTAGGTTCACCCCTTTCAGGGCAAGGTCATCCGTTTGTAGGGAAAGGTCACCCCTTTGGAGGGCAAGGTCACCTATTTAGGAAAACTGATCAAATTTACCTTGGACAAAGTGAAAAAAAACTAAAATAGAAGGGCAAGATCGCCCCTTTGAGGTCACGGTCAGCCCTTTGAGGGCAAGGTCACCTATTCTAGGAAAATTGATGAAATTTGACTTGGTCCAAATGGAAAACAACTAACACAAAAGGGCAGGGTTGCCCCTTTGAGGGAAAGGTCACCCCTTTGAGGGCAGGGTCGCCTCTATGTGTTGGTCTGGACTTAAAGTAGGCAAAAATAGCTATGGAAAAAAGACAAAAACAACAAGTAAATTGTCAAGACTTACTGATAAACACTAGTTTTACACAAAGAATATAGTTCAAGTGACACAATCCTAAGATTTGTGTTAAGTTATGGTCAAAACGGTCCTCTATCTAGGCTGAATAAAGCAACTAAGGGAGTCCCCGATATATGCACGGTACGTGAGTCACAACCATGAACACCAGCTCATCTACAGGCATGAGTCGGGAGTAACTAGCAAGATACTGGAAGCTTAGACCAACTCTTCATGTCTTGTCTAAGTATCACCCTACCTTTGATGCTCTGCTAGAAACAACATGACTGGATTGAGTTATAACTTTCACCTCCCTCCTTTATATACCCCACTAGTAACACATGGTTGGGATCATCCCTTGGGGTGATGAAATCCCCAAGAAGATCTTGCTAAGAAAAAGAAAAAGTGCAAAAAAGACTTAAGTGGACTACGATTTCTCTTCATCCAGGATCACCAAATGGCGCAAGGGGATTGGATACATCAATATTCCACTTTAAAAACATGACAAACAAGTTCTTTGACTCCCCTAATTAGATCTATGTGCCTAGTTAAGCTAGAAATAACAAGTAAAACTCTAACTAAAGAAAATAAATTTTCTCCCCCTACAGCAAATATGTTAGTAGTTTGTTGTTTTCAGTCTTCTACAACCGTTAAGAAACTGCACAAATTTTAGCAAGAGAAACACACTCACAAAGAGAAGCACATTAGAGGGTCGGTACTAATGAAAACGGGAGCAATTTGAATTCTGGAAATGTAATTTTAGCTCTATGTTTTACCTGATTTACCTTTGTTCGAGGTGGGGCCACCTCTATGTTTTTGGTGTAGCTGACTCTTTGGGTGAGGTCACCCCTTTGTGGGTGAGGTCACGCCTTTGTGGGTGAAGTTGGTTATTTATGCATGCGGTTGCCTCTTTCTGGGTGGAGTCACCTCTATGTATTTCAACCTAGAAAATGTCAAAAAAATAGAAAATAGAAAATAGACAGATGGGCAAGGTCACCTATTTGTGGGTGGGGTCACCCCTATTAGAGAAGGGTCGCCCTTATGAGGGTGGGTTTTCCCCTTTGTGGCTGGAGTCACCTTTGTATGTTGGGAAAGGCTGCCTTTGTGTTCCTGAACCTGCAAAATATCAAACAACAGAAAACGTAAAAAATTATAGACCCATTTGTGGGTCCCACCGGGTGTTGCAGAAATGTATGCAAGTGTTTTTCTACTTCGAAAATGTAAAAAGTAAAGGAAACGCAAAAATGAAAATACACGAAAAAAAACTCAATGATAAGCGATAGTTGAATCCAAACAAACAAATGAAATGTTACACCTTTCTTTCTTAGATTGATGAGCTGGTTGGCCCTTTGATGATGCTTGGTTGTATGCTCATTTGATGGAAACATGCATGCAATAATGGAGGTGGGTATTGAGATGGAGATGGTAGCTGGCTGCAATAATGGATTCTAAATGGTTGCAAATGCTAAAATGGCTTGAATGATAGAATGAATGCAAAATGATAGAGTTATTGTCCCAAATGCTTGTCTAACTCCTTTAACTTTAGGCCAACCCTCTCAGTTTAAAGAATAGACAGTTGAGATTTAGCCATCATGGATAAGATGAATATTTGTGGTTATTTGAGGACTCAAAAACCCTCACATCTTGCCATGTGGAAGGTAATATGGAAAGAGGACAGGTGACATGGAAAAGCTCATGTGAGATGGAGGTACTTGTAAGTATCTTGGGATTGAAGAGGATTTCCTCAAAAAGGAATTCCTTGTCCCCATATGGGGCTGATAGTGACAAGTGAGTACTTTTAGAAAGTCCTCTCTTGTCACCATGGGGATGGGAGAAGTGGTTGGAGAGATAAATGTGAATTTTTAATTCACATGATTGGAAGTACCCAATGGATAAGAAAAGGTCCTCCTAAAGGAGGTCCTTCTCGCATGTATCTCATGTGACCCATGAGAGATTATGGGGAAAGGAAATTCATGGCAGTAATAAATGTGAATTTTTAATTTACTTGGGAAAGAGGTTGATTCATGATAAGGTAAGTATCATGAAAGGATGACTTAAGTACATGCTAGAAAAGGTAAGTGATTAGATTAAGGTTGTGCAAATAGGTGATTAGGAAATTTAATGAATATCAAAGGCAAGTGGCCAAATATGGAGGATGTGAAATTAATCCTAATTAAGGATGTGCACATATTAATTAGGGATTAATTAGATTAATCCAGGTTAGAAGAAGGGTTATGGAGGATGGGACAAGGAGAGAGAAAGAATGAATTTAAAATTGAAGAAGGTAAGTGACTAAATTAAATAAATTGATACATTTATTTAATTTCAAGAGGAAATGGTAAAGGATAAAGTATCTAATTAAATAATTTTAGAAACCTTAGAGGAAGGGGTAATGTTAATTAAATAGGTTATTTAATTAATATAGACAAATTAGATGAATAAATGATAGGACTTTGACCATATGGAAGTGGTCAAATTTGGATGTCTACAACTGTTATTGCTGATATGTATAAGATCAAGGGTTTTCCTGGAATCGGTGGCATAAGGACTGGTGGTGTGAGAAAATACTCCTTGATCTTGTTAAACACTTGGTCAAATTTCTCATCCCATTTGTATGCTACCCCCTTATGGATTAGCTGGGAATATGGGATTGCCTTGTCTGCTAGTTGCGCTATGAATCGACGGATGGACTGGAGTTTTATGTGTAGGCCTCTTAGTTGCTTTAATGTCTTGGGTTCCTCCATTTCAAAGATTCCTTGAATTTGGTGGGATCTACCTCAATTCGTCTCATTGACATGATGTACCACAGGAGCTTGCCTTATTTCACGTTGAAGACACACTTCTTTGTATTAAGTCAAACCTTGTACTTTTCTAGTCTATCAAAAATGGAGCTCAGAGCTGATATGTGGTCCCTTTGTTTCCTTGATTTAGCCAATACTCCATCAATATAATCTTCCATAATTTAATTTATCATATCATGAAAGATGAGTTTCATGGCCCTTTGGTAAGTTTCTCTTGCATTCTCCAACTTGAATGGCATCATATAACAGCAATATACCCCCCATAGACAAGTGAAAGCTATCTTGTGCTGGTCCTCTTTAGCTATCATGATCTGATTATATCTTGAGAATCTATCCATTAATGATAGCATCTCATGTCCTATAGTCATATCCATGATCATGTCAATGTTTGGAAGTGGAAAGTCATCCTTCGAACATGCTTTGTTAAATTCCCTGAAGTCCGTGCAGATGCAAATACCCCCATTTAGTTTTGAAATAGGTACGAGGTTTGAGACCCACTCCTTATAGTCAATCGACTGTATGAACTTTGCATCTAGGAGCTTTTGTAATTCCATTTTGACTAGTAGTGCTATCTATGGATACATTTTTTTCAGTTTTTGTCTCACAGGCTTTGCTTCGGGATAGACCACTAGGTGATGAACTACAACTTACGGTTAAAGCCCATGCATGTTGGAATAATTCCATGCAAATTTTACCTTTCTTTATTTTAGGAATGCAACTAGGAGTTGTTGTTCTTCTATGAGAAGTGACTCGGCATAGAATGTTATGTGTGGCAGTTCCTATGTTCCCTGATTGACTTGATTGCACTGTTCTGCAAGAACCATTGACTTCTCTTGATGAAGGGAATTGAGAGGAAGATTGAATCCTTCATCCTCTGGTGCCTCAAAGAGGTTTTCACCATGGGATGTGTCCTTTAGTTTTACTATTTTCGAGTCAGAGAGTGCCAAAGTGTGGTATTCACTCAAAGACCTTGAGATTATTCTCAAATTTTCACTTTTGCAACCGAAGGATTCAATCGTTTCCCCATAATAGGCTTGAGTATCCAGTATGATTTCAAACCAAGCTTTATGATCTCCATATGGTACTGTATCCCACAGTCCCATGAATTCTAAGAGTGACTCATAATTTTTGAATGTGTCCAGAATTGGTTGCAATTGATGAGTTGGGGATAGACTAGGTTTATTTCATGGTTTTGATGGTCTGACTCAAAAGATAGGGTACTAATCATGCATAGTGGGGAGTTTTCAAAAATCATGGGCAAGTCAATTATGGTGTCCTTATCACTACTACACACATCACTTATCTGAAAGGTAAAGTTATCTAAAGGTAGACCTATAGATACTGGAAAACAAAGAGTGGTTGCCAATGGATTAGGGGGAGTCCTAACTGCTTTAACTGGGGGACTTCTGCCATGTATGGTTACACTCATAGGCGTACACCCAAGGCCAAGAATTTTCATGTGTTTTTTAACAATGATAGGTTGTAATTGTCTATTCTTGTTCTTTCCAAGACTTTCATTTATGTTATATCCCATGCCCAACATTGATTGAAGTCCTCTTTTGGAAACATCCATAGGAAGGGTTGGTACCAGTCTCTCATCTTGATAGAGGAGACTAGATACATCTCTCTCATCCACCACTGCTTGGCCTAGATTCCCCCAACTTTTGAATTGAGAGGGATCTACTCTACAAGTTTGAGCTATTGTATTCGTGGGTTGTGGCTATCCATGGGATCTGGGGGATTGAGGTAACTCCCCTACCACAAATTTTCCCTTCTTCATTTTGTATTCCCCACACCCATTTTCTTGGATTATAAGCTTGATTTCAAATATATCAGGAATGGCAGGTGTCTTTGTCCCAAAAGTGGAGGTAATACTGGCTGGGTCTATATACAGAGTTGAAGGTCCTTCATCATTCTTTGGGACTTGGGGAATTTTATAGTGCTTTGCTTCCAAGTTCTTATAGTAAGTGAAGGGTTTAGGATCACCATAGATTATGACCTCTTAGTTTTGATATGATAACTTGATGCACCGATGGGAATTTGATGCAACTACTTGCATCTCATGAATCCACAGATGCCCCAGGAGGATATTATAAGGAAGATCAAGGTCAAGAACCTGGCAGGTGGTTTCCATAATGGCTAGCCCTACTTGAATAGGGATTTGGATAGTGCCTTGAGACACTCTTTCTTGGTCATCATATGCTCTGATTGTGATGCCCTTTCCTTTTTCAATGGAATCCTCAGAGAATCCCATATTCTTTATGAGCTTGAGAGAACAGATGTTGAGGCCTTCACCCCCATCCACCAAGACCCTTTTCACTTTGTTTTTATGAATCAAGACCTCAAGGTGGAGTGCACAATTATGAGATGGCTAGGTGGGTAATTCCTAATTAGAGAATGTGAGGAGAATTGGGGTGGTAATGTTTCTGACCATAGCTTGGAATTGTTCTATATCAAGATTGGCATAGACAATAGATGAAGCCAATGCTTCCTCAAGGATTTCTCTATGGACAAATGAAATCTTCAGTAACTCCATGATGGAGAACTGAGAGAGGGTTCTTTTTAATTGCTTCAAGACATTGTAGCCATTAGGAGTGGATTTTGGATTTGAAGTGGATGCCCTAGGTGGTTGTGATGACCCAAAACTGGTGAATTTGTCGTCGTGTGTGGTGACTCCACAATCAACTTTGGCTCCCTTGATACTAACAATAGTGACCAATTCCTCTAGGGATGCGACAACTTGATCGTACACATGGTTCACATTGGAATATTTTTGTTTTCCTTTTTTATTTCCTTGGTTATGGTCTAGTATCGGATTCGTGTAGATCTTAATATCTTGGTTTCCTACTGGTTGTTCCATGTTTATGATCTTGTCATCGATGAGGTCTTGGATTATATTTTTCAGCTTCATGCAATTATTTTTTGTATGCCCCTTGATGTTATGATAATCACAAAGGTAATTTTCATTGTACCATGGTGGTTTCACTTGAGGCTCTTGGTAATTCTCATAGGTGGGGATTTTGATGAGATTCTCGTTTACAAATTTATTCATGATGCATTCAACTGATTCCCCAAGAGCTGTGAACTTTCTCTTGGGGGGTATTATTTTTGTGGAGGTGGTCCTCCTTGATTATTCAAATTATTGATTTGATTATTGGGTGGTTATTGTGATATCGCATTGGTTTTCATGTTGTTGTGATTGTTGTTCTATGGTTGCTGATATGTTTGGATGTTCTATTTTGGAGCACTAATTACAACCTTGGCATCGACCACACCATCATTAGTGACGTTCCTTTTTTTTTTCCCACATGTGATGTTTTTCATTATTTCTAGTGGAAGGGTGATTGTCTTGATGTTTTGGATAGGTGGGTTTCCCTCCTTGTTCAATAAGGGCTCATTCGATGTTGAGTGCCTTGGGGATTAATTCGTCATAAGTGGTAATGCACTACAATTTTAGATGAAATGCAAAGGTCTTCTCAAGATTGGAGATGATGGTGCAAATTTGTTGCTCCTTTGGCATCTCCCACTTGCTTTGATTGTCCTTGGATCACCATCATTTTAGGAAGGAGGCAAATGATTCTCCCTTTCCTTGTTTGACCATAGATAGTTCTTCTAGACTAACATCCATGCCAATGTTGAATGCATAATTCTTTATGAATGCGTCAATAATTTCTTTTAACGTTTTGATGCCAGTAGGTAAGTGAGAGAACCACTCCATGGTAGGGCCATCCAAGCTACAAGGAAATAGCTGCATTAGATATGTATCGCTATATATGACTTCCATACAATTTACTTGGATTTCCCTGATGTGATCCTTAGGATTTCCCAACCCGTGATATTTGTCAAATTTAGGGATTTCAGAATCCTTTGGGAATGGCACCATTGCAAGCCTCCTGTCGAAAGGATAAGGACAAATATTGTTGGGTGTCCTTGTTGTTTTTCCTGATTGGAGATAGAGCACTTGTTGTGAGAGCAATTTTATTTGTGATGTCACATCGTCTTGTGGATCAGGAGGTGGAGTGAACGTGTTTTGAGGTGGTTGAGGTGTTTGATTGATGGGTGGAGCATTAGGTATGTTGGTGGGAGTTTGTTACAATATTTGTTGTGCGATTAAGGCTTTTTGATATGCCTAAATTTTTTGTTGTGCCAAAAATGCTTGTTGTTGGTCCTATTACAATTGTGCCAACAAAGCTTGATGTTGGTCTTGTTGCTGTTGTGCCAAAAAAAAAAAATTGATTGGGCTTGTTGTTGAGCTGCTTGTTGTTGCACTTGATACTATTCTAGGGCTTGTTTATATGCTTTTTGTTCGGCTACTTGCGATTGTGCCTGGTATTGAGATTGCGCTTACACTTGTTGAGCTTGATATTGGACTTGAGATTAATCTTGTGCTTGTTGGATTGCTTGTGCATCCTGGGAAACGTGTGCAGCTTGAGAGGCTTGAGCTTCTTGCAAAAATTGGGTGGCTTGCTATTTTTGTAGTAAAGCTTGAGCTTGGGAAGCCTATTGTGTTGCTAATTGTTCTTGCACTTGCTGAGTAGCTGGATATGCATCTTGTTGATTTTGGATTTGTTGAAGTGCCTTTTGATAGGCGGATCATTGAGCTACTTACAACATGATGCTAAATGGGTTTTCCATGTTGGGTTTTGGTGGAAATGGTGGTGGATTAGGAATGGTGTTGACTATTCTGATTAGAGGGACCATTATATTCATAATTGGGGTTAGGTGGTGGATAGTGTGATTGAGGGGCTTGGTCCTTGGGAGACCATGTTTTGAGATACTTATGGAATGGTAGGTGATGTTTTGATTGTGGGTGTTTCTTGAATGGTTGCCACCTATTGTTGTGATATCAATGGCAAGACAGGAGGATTCAGTATGATATTTTGATTTATGATGGGGAGTTGCTCAGATTTTTTTGATTGATGGTGGGTAAAGGGGGAAGGCCTAACCCAAGGGGTGGTGTATATTTTAATGAAAAAGTTGGAAATGGTGGGAAGATGGGCGGTGCATTCCCTTGAAGAGATGAAAATGATTATGAGGGACCGAAGACTCCTCCTTCTCTAAAAAAATCACCTTCTCCTTGTGAGGTCATGGGAAGAGAGGTTTGCATGTTGAGAGGATAAACCGATGTTGCATGAAAAGAGGATGAATGGTTAGGGTCATGAAATGTGAGTGGAACGTATGGATGTAATGGATTTACTGGGATGGATTAACCCAATATGGTTTTGGCATCTAGCTCTTGGTTATTCACAAGGGGATGTGCTTGAAGTGCATGAAGCAATGAGCTTCCCTTGTTGATAATTGGTAGAATTGGAGCAATGGATGATGTGATTTGCAAGATGCTTTGGGTGATGCTTTGATATGGAGGTGTAGGTGGGATTGGAGGCATGATCCCAAGAGGTTTCTCCACAAGGATGCTTATGTCAAAACAAAGTTTAGCCCCTTCCTTTTCCAATTAAAGAATGTATTAGGAGGGATTTTACCTCATCATGGCATTGACAATTCTATGAGTTTCTGGATTTTGCACCATTTCAAGGATTTCATCTTGTGTCATCCCTAAGATATTGTCGGTGATATCCTCTACTTGACCTTCCTCTTGAGGATTTTTTGATGATGTAGGAATATTTCTTATAGGATTGCTTGATCCACTGAGATTCATCTTAGGAGTGGTTTGGCTTAGGTCAGTCAAAGTTGACATTTCTTTGTTTATTTCCATGTTCTTGTGTTGCAATCTGGTTTGCACCATAAAATAGGGATCAATTTTCAAGAATGTGTGAGATGAACCTCTAATTCTTTAGATTGATCCAACTTTAGGCACAAAAAGAGAAGAACTAGAATTATTAAGGATCAAAGTGTGATGATGAGACAAATAGAAGATGGGTGATGTGGATAATTGAAATTTTTAATAAATTTTGAAGGAGATACTAGACTTTAGAACTTGATTTGATTTTGAACTTGGCTTGATTGGATTTTGATTTAAATAGTGAACTCATAAAATCTAAGAGGTTGGATGTTGTCCTAGAGTAGACTTGCACACAAGATGATAATTTGGCTAAGTGTGTAAAGAAGGATTCATCTATACACCCTTAGTCAAACAAGATGATTTTGATTTGATTTGCCCTTTTTTGGATAATGAGCTTATAAACCTCAAGATGTTGGATGTTATCAAGAGGTAGACTTGTTCACAAGGATTGATAATTTGATCAAAGCTATGAAGAAGGATTCATCTACACACATTTAATCAAACAAGATGATTTGGATTTTCCAAAAGTCTAGCATGCAAGATTTTTTCAAGATTTCTAAGAATTGTTGATGAGATGATTTTGATTGATGTTTGAGGGATGGATGAGAATTATGAATTTGATCCTAGATTAGACCTAGATAAAACTCCTTTCTACAAGACCTCGATATTGAAAAACATGCTTGGTACTCCCTATGTGAGAAAATAAAACTTTTGGAAGAGACTTGGGTTATGTTGACAATAAAACTCATACAAATTTGGATTGTTCTTTGATGCACATTTGCAAAAGTTGAAAGTCAATATTTCTCTAAATTCGTAAAGCATAGAAAAATGTTTCTTGTAATATTTTTGACTAAGACCTTCAGATTTTTGTTTTCAGACTTTGATTTTATGAGAAATCATTTGGAAGAACACACATGCATGGGGTTGAATTATTTCTTAGCTTTTCTTAATGACTTTCTTTTACCACAAATAATTTTTGATTAAATTTTCAAACTAGATGTCTAATGTCCTAACTTCTTATCATCCCACAAAGTCAATTATGTGAGGAATGAAGGAAATTAAGGAAAAAGTTTACTAATGTTGACTTTAGTAAGAAAAAATTATGACTAAATCCAAATACTTAGAAACCTCTAAGGATGGAATCCCTAGGGAAAGCAAGAGAACTTGGACTTGTGAAAGGTATTTTCTCCCCCTAAAGGATTTGAAATTTTGAGGACTTTGTGACTATTTGTTTTCAAATGTTTTAGCTCGAAGCAAATTATTTTGATCTCAAAGAATGTACACAACCCTATGGATGAAATGAGGCAATATTTGTTGAGTTCCCACTTGGATAAATCCAGCTATGCCTACTCTTATCAGATAATTAGATGCTTGACCACATAGGCTCCCCCTTATAGTGCACTCACTTCTTAGGTCAACCAAGCATCAATAACCACAAGACTCCAATGGCATACTTCTCATCTCTACAAAGAGCCATAAAAATGTGGGATGTCTTCAGAACAATCTTTCTTGCATCAACAAATAGATAGGGATTTTAGCTTTTGCACAAGGTTGGTTTTTTAATCAAAGCACCCGTTCAAAAAGACAAATGAGAGGCAAGATCAACCCATACAAAGAGTATCACCTGCTTGTCCGTAGGAGTTTTTGGAATCATGGGATTTCCCCAACATTCAAATTTATATACCGGTTAGGAGAAGCTTGGCATTTAGCTCGTTACCGGTTTGAGTCATTCTCTTGGGGTGTATACTTTTACCACCAAGGTAGGCTCTCTAAGGGTGAACAATAGCGAAGGAGTGTATTTGTAGTTCAACCACCTAACACACTTAGGTGGGAGTACACACAATACCTTCTCTTCACACTCACAAAGTTTGTTCAATTTTAAGAATCTAAATTAAAGTGTGGAGGTAATCACTCATACAACCTAGTATCACAAAAAGACTTTTGGTTCTCAAGATCGTAATGAAGTGTGAGAGAACTGCATACGTCTTTTTTGAATGATATTAATTTGGATAATGGATTACAACACAAAGAGTAAACATGTTCATTTTAACCACAAAGTAATGATATAAATTATTTTTAAGAACCAATTTTGAAGTGTGAGATTTATTTGTTCATTTATTAAGACCAAAATGAAATCTAGTGAGTTTGGCTATGATTCGTTAAACCTCTTTGTTTTTTTATTTTTAAGCCCAAACAAAATATAGTAAATCCTAAAAGCAAGAATATAGCAAATCCTTAGAAGAGGGACTATAATTTCTCCCCAAAGTGTTTAAAAACACTTGATACAATGACATATGATAACACGGAGAACTCTTGGTCTTCATTTCCTTCCTTCACTTTGATCAAGTCAACCTGCAAAAACTAGTTAATACTGCAAAACAGAGACTAAAAAACAAGTTAGAAGTCATAAATAACCAAAATGAAAAAAACACATGTTGAAAATAAACTAGAATCTACCTTTTACCCAATTGCAGTGGTGGAATCCGCAGGTGCGGAATAGTTTGAGAAGGTCAGCGGCACAATATAGAGTTGCTGATGATTGAGAGTGACACTCTACACAAAGATAGTGACCGTAATTGCGGTGTTGTTTTGTAAGTGACGACGAACTTGGAATTTGTAAACCCAACGATACAGTTTAAAATTTAAATTTTTTGGGTGGGAAGACTCTAGCAGTGCATTTTGGAGTTTCTAGCAGTGCGATATTGCATCACTGGACTGATAGTAGCAGAGTTTCTTGTAGACACAAAAAAAGTAAAAAAACCACGGAATTTTTGGAAAACATGATTAATTTCTCCAGATCTGCCCTCTTGCTAGCACCAAAATGTGAATGGATATCCTAGACCTGCCCCAAAGTGACAAAAAAACATAATGTTAGTCAAGAAACACATCTAAAATACACATTCCTCATGAAATTCATTCAAATGTCAAGAACAAGAAATGAAGTAAAGTAATCAAATGAAGCTATCAAATCCTATTAAAAAACACTCAAATCCTCAATCCCATGGGGGAATTGGTTCCATTTTGATGTGGAAAATGACCCTTTCCCAATTCCTTTATGCAATTTGATGAAGATTGGAAGTTCCTTGATGCAATGTGATGATAACCTTGATAAATTTCATATAGAACTATGAAATTCGAATGTAATGGATGAAATCGTGAGTGAAATTGAGTATAGTAGACTTGCTTGGATTGTGGATGATCAATTAAATAGGGGGATCCCTCTATTTATATAATAAAATGATGGAAGGAGAGACAAAATGGATGAATGTGAGATAAAATACCAACCAATGAGAGAATGCCACTTGTCCACATGTGATTGGAGGAGGAATGAGCACATTTTGATGAATGTGCAAATAAATGCAATTAGGTGGAATTTGAAATTTGTGAAATGACAAGTTGGAGGGAGAGGAGAAATGGAGTAAATGCCACTTGGCTCAAGGAAAAGGAAATGTAAGAGGCCTTTAATGCCTTGTTGGATGTACTCATCCCTTTTGGAGGAATTTTCAAATTTGAAGAATATTTTGTTTTGATGCCAAGTTGAGGGAAAATAGATGAATTAATAAATCAATAAAATTTATTTATTGGTGCAAGTTGAAAAATCTAGAGGATTGGAGTGATTAGGATTAGGATTAATCATTATTTGATTAATTTAGGTAGAAATTAGATGATTTCACAATTTTGACATAGATTTTAGGATTTAAATAAATCAAATTTGAGAGGAATAATGATTTTAGATTTAATTAAATAAAGATTGATTTATTTAATCAAAAGAGGGTGATGTTAGATTAAATCAAATAAGGATTAATTTCTTTAATTTAAAGGAGATGAGATTAGAGAGTAATTAAATAAGGTGAATTATTTAATTATAAGAGGGATTATCAGATTAATTAAATAAAAATGATTTATTTAATTAATAGAATTGAATGACTTAATCAGATAAATTTGATTTATTTAATTAAGAGTGGAAATATGATAAATTTAATCAAATAAAGTTTATTCAATTAAATTGATTAGTAAAGGGGATGATTCAAGAAGAAGTGATGTTAGTAAGATTAGGATCAGATGTGTAAGATCAATCTATATGTTTTTCATGTCTACATAACCCGTGTCATGTTTATGCCAATTTTGGGCCTTTTACTTTGGGTATTTGTGCCAAAGGGGTTTGATGACGATGTTCCTGCAGTAAAATTTAGATCTTGTGTTATACCAAATGGTGTTGTGTGTATTATTTTGGAAATTTTTTTAGGTATGCCAAATAGTATAGCTACAATAATATGATGAATAGAGACACTTGATGTCATGGTTTTTGTCCCTTGAGTAGATGATGTTTTTAAAGTGTGGATGTCAAATCCTGGAGGTGATGTGGCACCTTCGACTAAAAAATTTGCTAGATACCCTTGAGGATTATTTTCCAAACACTCATCTATAAAAGATGCAAGTTTAGGATCTTGGACAACGATGTCTATGTCTTCTACAAAAAAATATCCATGTGTGTCTCTAGTGACAAATTTTTCAATGAAGGTTTTGTGAGGTCTTGTTGTCCCTAATGGTATGTTCGAGAAGGGATTAATGAAGTCCTGAGGATCAAACTTTTCTCTACATTTATGTTTACAACTTGTTTCGACCATGAAAGTTGTTGCTTAGAATGGGGTGATACAAACTATGTCTAAAAATGATATGATCCAATCTATGTTTTTGGGATTTTCTGGATATAATAAACAAATGCTGCTATTTTTTTGGTATTTCTGGCAAATAAGAAATTTCTAAAATGATGTTATGTAAGGATGACAATGACTAAGTATGCAAAAGTCTAAGAAAACTTCTAAGGTAATAAATTTTGAATGATTCTTAAAGGAGGTTACCTACCACCTATAGTTTAACCAATGCTACAGTTTGACTTTGTTAAGGAACCTGTGTAGGACTAGGACCAAAAGATGAGGTGAATTCCAAAACTAGGCTATTGAGCTGGAAGGATTCACGTTTAGGACAAAAGATATGTTGACAAGTGACTAGGATCAATGATAATGTTTGTTGAAGCAAAGGGTTTTCCCAAAACATGGAAAGTTATCCTATTCTAAGATATGCAAATTTCCTAATATGCAACTAAGTTTCATAACTAAGATTCCTATCACTAAAGCTTAATGACACCTAAAGGATGGAATCGTGCAAAAGTATGAGAAAAATTTCTAGTTTATGTCCAAGGATGACTGTGAAAATCAGAGACTGGTATGACTATTTGGTTTCAGATTGTGACAATAAATTCTAGTCTTTCTAATTCTTAGGTAAATGCAGTTCAAGTTTATAGATGCATCGCATAATTTAACAAAAGCAGTTCTCAAGGTCATATGCCATTTTCTCATAAACTATGTCTCAAGTTTGTGATAGGAAAATTTGACTCGATCTAATAGATGTGGCTAACAGTTAAACAAATGCAACTGACTATGACAGATGCAACTCACTATGATAGATGCGGCTGACTGTTAAACAGATGCGACTCAGTTTGATAGTTGCAATTTTTTGAATAATTGAGGTTTTGATTGACTTTGTTCATGATCAAATTTTGGAAAAATACAGACAATCATAAAATAAAGTGTTTTTGGTTTCATAATCATGAACATGTAGAATACCAAAAAACATGCACAATCCTAAGGCTAACAGTGACAATACTTGCTGAATTCTCACTTGGGTTTCCCAAGCTACGCTTATTCAAAATGGATGACTAGAAGCTTGACCACATTGGCTCCTCCTTACATGACACACACTTCTTGGGTCAGCCAAGCTTCAATTCCCATGACTTTCCCATGGAAAAAATTTCATCTCTAATAAGAACCGTATGAATGTGAGATGACTTCAAAGGTCCGACCTCTTGCACCAGCAAATAGGGGTTTTTGGTTGATCTATAAGCAATTTGGATTTTTAGTATGGAAACCTATTTAGAAGGCCATGTGAGAGGCAAGATTAGCTCTGATAAAGAGGTTTCCCAGCTTGTAGAGGTTACGCTCTATAGGTTTTGACGCACCACAAGGGTACTGAGGGAATCAATATCACTTGCTTGTCTGCATGAGCTCCTGTAATGTTGAGTTTTCCTCAACATTAGAATTTGTATACCAGTTGGGAGCAGCTTAGTTTTAGCTTATCACCGGTTATGAGTCTCTTTGGAGTGAGTACTTTTTCCCACCAAAGCAGACCCAAACTCTAGAGTCAATAACAGTTTCTCTTACACCTAGGATCACACGAATGCACAAGGGGAGAGGATACTTCTGTTACCGAATCAAGTTCTAATCTAACAATTGTGAAAACACACTGAACATAGAAAAAAAATGATTCTTTTTAAACCCAAATGATGATTATCTATTGTACTCAAGAAATCCGTTTATTTTAAAATTTATCTTCGATTTTGGTCTTGCAAAATGAATGATTAGTAGTTTAATCTTTCTATCTCTGTCAAAGGTTTTGCAAAACACATGATTAGTAGTTTATCTTTTCTATGCATTCTTCAATCATCCTACAAAAGGGTTTGAATGATTTTATTCTATGAAACATCCTGCAAACACTATGTTAACTACTTAAAAACACATGCTGAAAATCCGAAGTTAGTTGTAATAAAGCTAAAAATTAAAAACCAAAACACAAAAAATTAGAAAACTAATTACCAGTCCAATGCATCAGAAAGAAGCACATATGTGTCACAAAATAACAGATGCATCATGAGAACTCATATACAGCCCAGGATCTCAATTGCGTCATTTCGTACTGCAAATGCATCTCATCGTACCTATACCTACAAAATTTAAAATTTCTATGGATTTCAAAGACGGTGTCTTCACGTTGGGTTCACCAATGTAACGCTAAGGAAAAATAGATGACAAAGAGATTGCGAAATTATAATGCAATAAACTCTAAATCTATCCTATGCTAACAAAAAATAATAATGGAAACTAAAAAAACATATATAAACAAAAATATCTCATTGAACATCTGTATAATTCCATGAATAACCTTGATTGCACTTCTCCATTTTTCTATTGTATAATAATTGCCCTCAAATTTTCTCTTAAGTATGCAAGTATGGCCTATGTGATAATGATTTAGAAAACTATCAAAGATTCTTGAATAAGATTCCTAAAAGTATAAAGATTTCAAGAGGAGGAATAATGACGAAGGTCAAGCCAATTTATAGAGAATTGATTTTCGAATGATCGACTCAGATTCAAAAGATAGATTGATGATTGATATTAATGAATTTCATGTGATAGAGATTCAGTGTCAGTAATAACAAGAGTGAAAAAGCATAACTGATGGAGATTAAGAATAAATAATAATTTAGTCTTTAGTGGAGACTGTTTGAAATTCAAAAGAATAATGATTGCATGTAAAAGATAAAGAAGAAACATTATGTTTGAACGCACGAATGAATGAATGAATTAAATAAAATTATTTAATTAATAATAGTTTTCATGCAGAAGAATCAAAACCTAGATAACTGACTCATTAAATGAGAAGGTATGTTCATCAGAAATAAGCAGATATTAAATCAAGAGATAACTAACTGATTTAATTAAATCTTGACTTAAGTGGTAAATGACTAATTAGATAACTAAATGATTATCTAACCATAGAGGAATATGCCCAGAATACTTATTTTTATGAATTAAATGCTTATTTAATTCAACATTCAAAATTCGGTGATTAAATTAAATAAATAAAGATTTATTTAATTGATTGGAGAAAATATTATAGAGTAATTAAATAATTCGTAATAGATATTTAATTATAATCACAAATGTGATGAGGGTAAACTAAATAATAATTTATTTAATTTTAGAAAAGGGATTAATTAATTGGCGACGTAATTAAATAAATTACATTTATTTAATTAATCAAGATTGAATAAAGGTAATAATGAATTAATTAAATAACTAAAGTTATTTAATTAATAGAGGATAGGTGACTTTAAAAAATAATTAAATAATTAACATTATTTAATCATGACCATGAATATGAGAACTATGTGGAAAATGGTGTGGCAAGCCTAGACCAATTTTTAGTATCTACAAGAACTATAAACCAAATGTTCTTGACATTCAAGGATTGGTAGTTCCAAAATGACTTCATCGCAAGAAGGAAAGTTATATCAATGGTTGGATTGTCTTGTTTATCAATAGTGGGGATATTAGGAGAACGATCTTGTTGATGGTGAAATATATCTACTCTATTTCTCTTGAAAAAGAAATACAACATATAGTAGCCTAACTCCCAAGGTCCTGATAGTTGGTTCTCAACTATCTGGTGTCACTCAATTGGTCCATGCAACTATAATATTCAAGGGGCCTTTGCTAGTAATAAGGAATGCAAGCAATGACAGATTCATCAATCTATATTTAACGAATAGGGGGTTTTAAAATAAAATAAAAAGATAGATCAGGGCATACATCAGTGAGACATGAATAAAATTATCTAATATCTAGACATATATTTTCAACAACGAATGTTCCTCCAATAGATCAAGAAAACCATAACATTATGTAATTTAAAAAATATTCCATACTATTGCATGCATCTATGGTGCTTAATTTAACCAGCACAATCACACATCATAAATATTTTAAAATTTCCAAAAGAACAAACTCTCATTCATTGCCAAAATCATAGATCAATAGAATTTCAATAATTCAATCCATAGATAATTTAATGAAATAATCTTTAAATATGGTTCCTTCTAATTATTTTCATCACATAAGAAACACTCATGCTTCAACATAATCACTAGCATATAGATAGACTATAATTCATTAACCTTATCCAGTAAACTCAATTCCGACACCATATTGCGTAAAAAAAAATTTGTATTTTGTATTTCAACTGTAACTAATAACAAAGTATCTATGTAAAAACTATAAAAAATCCTATTTACTACTATCAAGTGGCTAATCCTATTCTCATCCGCCGACCTTTACAATATGGTATCCTACAGGTATATATAGATGTAAAAATTATGAAGTCCTCTCTATCTAAAGTCGAGATACACCCTTTTAGGAACTTAAATTTTCTTGGAAACTCAAATCAGTCGATCTCTAGTTCCCATATTGATCATCTAGTAAATTGGAGAGAAAAAGAGAGAGGGGAAAAGAAAGCCATGCACCCATAAGACTGTCAGTCCTACATGTGGAGAAGAAAAGAAATCCATGCACCCATAAGACTGTCAGTCATGCATGCAGAGTTTTCTTTGAAGTGTACTCATCATAACTAGTGAAGACTTGTTGAAGCATATCCAAATCTGGTCCATCAATCCAACTATCTTCAAACTTGATCCTCTTCAATTCAACAGCAACAAACTCTGCCATGTCTCTCAACTTTATCAACTCCCTTTTAGCAGCCCTTACCTCTTCTCTAATATCCATCAATCGATCCAACAACAAATCTTCTCCATCATCTCACTTTTGTACAACCTCTTTAAGTCTGCCATCCCACTTCTCTTTTAACTGACTTAAAGGCAGGCCTTCCTTCACCTTTATATCAACATTCACTAGAATATCAACAACAGCTTCTAGCTCATCAAGTTGTTCATTTAGATCCTTGCTAATATCCTAAACTTCATTCTTATGTTTGTACAAAAAGTTAGCTCTAAACCAGATTATGCTGGAGGCCTTTTCCAAGAAATCTATATTATCCTCTTCAAGGATTGACTGCTCTAGAAGAGTGGATTTCGGAAATTTATTGATCTCTTTTAGCTTCTGGATATACCCTCTATACTCCTCCTCTTGTTCTCCCAATGCTTATCATGCTGACTCATTTCTTCTATAAGATTCAAAGCCTTCTCATGAACCTCATAACTACTTTCTAGCACCTCACCTACTTCTTGATTGAGCTTGTTGATCCTTTTATCCATCATCTCAGCCTTACTCCTTATATGCACCAAATCATCCACCTCTCTCTTGCTAAGAAAAACTAGTGTCTCTATGGTGGTAATTTGCTCTAACCTCAGACCATAAACATTCTTCAAGAAGGTGTGTAATTGATCCAATTGAGCCTTAAGCTCATCCTTTCTTTGCTTATCCTTTATCATCCTTGATTTGGTGGATGATTCTACCACATCAATTAAGTTCATTTTATGATTTCTTGTGGGTCTTCCCAAATTTACCATGCCCAACTGGTAATCAATTAGCGACATATCCCCCATATCCTTATCCACCATCGGTATTGCACATTTAACAACAATCTCTCCTCCTTCAGTGAGTCTAGTGGAATGCATAATTTTAGCCTTCTTCTTGGGTCTTTCCTTTTCAATTTCTTTCATCATGTCATCCAAATTAAGAGGTTGTGAGGGTGTTACTGGCCTCTTTTGAAGATCAAGTTTTAACCAAGTGGGAGAACTTGGAGTAGTGGTCATTACAGTAGAAGAAGAAGCAAAAGTTGTAGAGGATAAAGGCTATAGCATATTAACCTTAGGTTGAGGATCAACCTCCTATACATCTTGTTGTTCTTGTTGTACATTTCCCTATGCAAGCTTTTCAGGTTATTCCTTGTCCTTTTGTTCTTGCATCTTCTTGTCTTCTTGTTCCTTCTTTAGTTTTTCCTCTTCCAACCTTTCTTTTCAAGTAACTTGTTCCTCTCTTCTTCCACTACCTTAAGTCTATCTGAGGCTTCCTTTTCCTTTTGTAGTTGCTTGGCCAGCTCCTCAACATCTTTCTCTTTTTGTGTGCATTTTGCTTCCTCCTTCTTCTTATAGGATTCTTCAATTAGCTTCAATTTATCCTCAAGGGCTTCTCTCTCCCTTCATTGCTTAGCCTTTTCCTCTTCTAGATCATGGATCTTCTACACCATATCTAGCTTATCATTCTCTTCTTTGATCTTTTGCTCCTACTCCTTTTGCCTTTGTTGTTTCAGCACTTCATCAAATCTTAGCTTGGCTTCCATTTGTTGTTGTTGAAGTAAAGCATCTGCTTGTGCCTTAGCATCTATTGCCTTTTTCTTCTCCATTTCTTTTTCATGCACTTTATCGTCTGAAGCCTTCTTTGCTTCCTCGAACAGTGCCCATTGATCTTCTTCAGTTAACACATGTTCAATGTCTAGAGACATCTCCTCTTGCACATCCTTTTCTGACAAGGTTTCATCAGAATCTATTTCAATATCATGGATCTCCATCTCCACTTCCTTTCCCTTTAAGGTTTCAGCTATGTCATGGAGAGTCCCCTTAGGCATTTCTCCTCCTTGTTGTTTTGTAGGAAGGATTTCAGCAGATGACTCTCCTGCAAATGATACTGGAGCCACCACTCTTGTTGGAACATTTTCCTCTAGTGCCTTAGGTTCATCTAGGGCTGAAGCTTCCAGCTCAATCTCTTCTATGTTAGGAGGGAAGAACTCTAATGGTTCTTTAGGTGGCACTCTCCTCTTAGTTCTTTTGTATCCTTTACCTTTCTTGGGAGCTGGACTTCCAAGAGCTTTAGCTCTGAGAACAACCCATTGGATGCTCCTATCCAGTATAGCGCTTGCTATATATTTGATATCAATGGTTTCCTTAGCATCCCAATCCACTAGATCCAAACTTTTTGTACCTATGCTTTGTGCTTCATATGATGGATCCAACACTACCCCATCATCTGATAGTGCATCAAGAACATCAGTTGTCACTCCAAATTTGACCATGAGTGGAACATGTAATCTCTCATAATTCCTCTTTTTGAGGTCATACTCATCTTGGAGATCACTCCATAAATCTTCCAACAAGTTGAAGTGTTTATCAATTACTGAAGCCAGCAAAGAATTGATATTCTTCTTTGGATCAAAATACTTTTGGGTAGTGTATAAGCCTAACTTCAAATGCACCAATTCACTACAAATCATTTTACCTCCCATAAGATGTGGGCAACTATACTCACCCAATTGCATGGGGAACTTGTGACAACCGGGTTAGTGTTTTATTGGCAATCGGGCATTAACCCCCAAAGCTTGATAGACAAACTCCATCAAAATCATCCTATTGCTGCAACATCTTGGAAGTAAATAGGGATGACCCTCAAATCCTGCCAACTTGAAATAAGTGAATTTTGGGTATTGGATATAAAAACATCCCCATTCTATGATAAAGGACATGACCTCCTAACTTAGCCTATATCATGTATCTCCATTAAGGTGATTAATAACCACATACAAAAATGAATCATTAACCCTTCTAAAGTGTAGCTCAGAAATGTGCAGGGACAGCTAGTCATAATGATTCCAAACTTTTTTTTGCCCATTAGCTTCTTCGAATACACCTACTATGTTCAATCCCGAGAAGATGCCTCCTTTGGTTGCTGTATAGAAAACATAAGAGGTCAATTGATCATGTATATTGTCTAAGACAATCCTAGGCCAATCAAATTGCTACTTGCCATCAAAGATTGTCTGAATAAATGGAAACATCCATTCCTTGAAATGAAATGCATCCCTTTTTCCAAAAACTCTAGATAACATCATTATAAGATCTTATACCTCCTTGTAAAATTATGCCCTCTTTGGCTGATCTGAGAGCTTTGTCAGGGACTTCTTCTCCATTCTTAACCATTTCTTGTTTAAGTGTGCCCTATTAGTTTCTTTGTAGTTTCCATACATCTCCAAAGCCTTGGCCTCATTCAGTTGTGCAAGATTCTTTGGATCAGGGACACTGAACATAAGCTAAAACATTTGAGGAGTTAGGTCTATGATGACATTATCTTGTGAATCCACACCCTACCTAGTGGTAGGATTGTAAGCCCTAGCTATTGTCATTATCAATTTTGGGCATTGGATAGATAGAGGAAACACAATGATGTGAGCCAAACCAAACTCAACTATTCTTCTAGTTCTCCATGTTACATCCTCAATAAATGTTTCTGAGTACAACTCCTCGTAATTTAATGGGCCAAGATTGGTGTTTGTTATATCCACCCAATCAGATTCCACCTTGCTAATAGTGACAGTAGGACCCCTATGGTTATACCTCAATGTATAAGGTAGTTGTTCCGGTTTAACCTTCTTAGGCTAACTCCTTTGAGTTGCTTCTCCTGATATTCTAGACATTCTTTAACTTCTTGCAACAAAACCTTAAATTAGATCCTTGAACAAACATAACAAAATATGCTTTAAGATCTTACCCTTATTTATATACCAAAGGTAGAACCAGGAAGGAAAACATTCTAAATAGTCTCTTTTAAAACACTATCGAAATCGGAGTCAAAACTAGTTATTGAGATTAAAGTAAAAAATGATAATAAATTCCAGTTAAACCCTAATTAAGGTTAAAATTGTAGCTTCGAGTGTGCATGACACCTATCATCAATGCCATAAATGTGGAAGACTGGAGTCAGAAATACAGAGGGAACTAAAACATTATTGTAGTGCGACTTTAGTACACTCAATGACCAAAACGGCAGGAGTGGAATCAGAGTTGAGATTGACTTAGAAAATTTGTCCAAGTTTCACATTTGGTTCCCTTTCCAACTCCAGTTCCGCTAACAAAGAATAAAATGAAACAAAAAGTCAAATAAAAACTCAAAGACAAAAACAACAAAAATAACCAAAAATAAAACCTGTCTAAACAAACAGACCAAAAGGCGGAGGCAGAGGCGGAACAAGAATTGATTTAGAAACCATGAATAAATTCAAACTTAACGTCCACTTTGGTTCCAACTCCGACAAAGACAAACCAAAAGGCAACCAAAAAGACCATCGGAGCGAGTATCGGAATCGATCTTTGAAACAAGTTTCAAAACCTGATTTAGCTTCGGTTTTGGTTCCACTAGAACAAACCAAAGAAAAACAAAGTACTGGAGAAGAATAACTCCAAACTTTGTTTGGAAAACAAATAAGGACAAAAACAAAAAGGGTGAGCCATTTTGACCAAGGAAAAAGATGGGGTGGTTATGCAAGGCATAATAAATGGCAATTCAGCTAGGAAAATGGTTTACCCTTTTTCAAGACACCCAAGAAAAAATTCAATCACCCCAAAACCACTTGGCTTATGAAGCATGCTAACTTGAATAAGATCATATATATAGGATAAGATTGAGCTAGAATCTCAGATGCATGTGCTCATGAATATTTCTGAATCTGAGTGTGTGCGTATATCGTGCATCATTCTTCATAGATAGTTTGTCTACTCCTGAACAACTATACCTAAGATTCAAGCTACATAGGTTGAGTCCTTTAACTATCGAGCAATAAAATCATGGGTATTGCTTCGCTGCCAGACAGGCATCCATAGCCCTGATGGAGATACCTCTAGTTCTGTCAAAGCATTTCTCTACTACAAGCCAGACATCCATAGCCTCAGTAGAGATACTTGATTGACCCATTTGATATTTAGCTTGCCTTTTCTTTCTTTCTTTTCATTTTTTACTTAAGCTTTACTTGTGAAAATATTTTATGAACTTTCCTCAATACTCAGATACAATTGATCTAAAATGTGGGTTGAGAAATACAATGGATTTCATGATAGTCTTGGAATCAGATTTTTCACTTGAATCAAAGGTAGAGCCATTCTAAAACAGATAAGCATTTACTTAGGTAGATGTTATCTAATTTGGTGGCAGATCTTTGATCATAATTCATGAGATATTCACAGTGTATCTTTTACCCCTAATAGCTTTTCAAACCAACATTAGAATGATCATAAAACATGAGTTTCAGAATGAAATCCTTTTCAAAGATGCTAAAGAAAATACCTAAACCAATTTCTCTCCTAGTGCCTATAGCATACTTTGAATAACAACCCCCTATCTTGAGATGGACAAACATGAAGATTCCCAACGAAACAAGACACAACAAAACAAAACAAACAAAGACAAAGAAAACAAAAACAAACAGAAACAAACAAAACAAAAAACAAAAAAAATAAACAAAAATTAATTACATATAATACACTATAATACATTCTTTAAAAAAAATCAGACCTTTCATTAACCAAAATAGTGCTTGAGAAATTGACCATTAACTGGTAACAGAATAGGTTCTCCTGTTAAGGTACTTGAATGAAAAGCATTCTCGCCTAGTATTTCAACCACTTGATATAGACCTAACCAGAGTCTATCAAACTTCTAGTGATCTCCTTTCTTTTCTCTCGATTTATCCCATAGCAATACAAGATTTGGTATCCTAAAGGCCTTTATCTTGGCTCTTTTGTCAAACCAATGTTTGACAACAGCTTGATGCTTAGAGAATTGCTGCAAAGCAACATCCCTTTGCTCTTCCATGTTAAGTAAATTGAGCAACCTAACCTCAATCCTATCATCCTTGGTATAAAACTCCTGCATAAACTTAAGAATGGGTATTTGCAAATGAATCGAGAAGATAGGGTCTTGGCCATAGACTAATTTAAAAGGCGAATTTCCTAGAGCTGCTTTGATTCGGGTTTGATATGCCCATAAGGCAAATCTCAACTAGGTGTGCCAGCCCCTAGGATTGTTTTCTAGCAATTTTCTTATTACTTCCAACAAATTTTTATTAGTGGACTCAACCACTCCATTTCCCTAAGGGTAGTAATTAGATGAATACTTCGGAATAATTTTATGTTCATAAGCCCATTGAATTAATTTAGCAAAAGAAAAAGTAGGGCCATTATCACATACTAGAGCAAATGGAACTCCAAACCTGGTTGTGATGTTCTCAGTCAAAAACTTGATGACCACCTCTGTGGTGCTATTTTTGTAGGGTTGGGCCTCAGTCCAGTGTGTACAATAGTTTGTTGTAGTCAAAATGAACTTGTGCCCTACAAAAGAATTGGGATTAATAACACCTACAAAATCCAATGCCCATTGAGCAAACGACCTTACCTCATACACTGGCTGCAAAGTAATTTCCGGATTTCTTTCCCCGAGTGCAGAAATTTGACATACATGATAGGTTCTGACATGTTGGTGTGCACCCCAAAATACATAAGGCCAATAATAGCCTAATCTAAGAATCTGATGAGCCAAAGCATCTGTAAACCCATGTCTCATTACATGCCTTCCATGAAACTCAGAAATGGCATGCTTGGCCTCTTGTTGATCTAAACAACACAAGTAAATCCCTTGAAAATTATTTCTATAGATGGATCCCCCTTTAAGCATGTAATGAGCGCTCTTCATCCTCAATGCTCTCCTCTGAGTAGCATTCATTCCTTCTGGACATTTTTTATTGAGGATGAAGAAAATCATGTCTGTGTACCAAGGATCCTTAGTAAATGATTGGACAGTATACTACTGACAAGTGATGTTTTTGTCCACATCTGCCATTGCTTTTGATAAACCTTGCCCTCGGAGAAGTTTCATCGGGTGAATCTCTAAATCAAATTCTTGTAGAATTTCCATCCACTTTCCTATTCGCTCTCCCAATTCACTTTGCATCAAGAGAGAATTCATAGCTGGATCAGGCACTATAGCCATTACTTGACTTTGCAAAATGTAATGCCTAAACTTCTTTACTGCTTGAACCAACGTAAAGGCTTGTTTCTCCAGTGGTGGGTATCTCACTTCTGCATTCTTAAATGGAGAGTTGATGAAGACAACAAGTCTTTCCTCTCCCTCTCCTCTTCATTGTGTTAACACAGCTGCACATGAATGGTTAGATGCAAAAGAATAGATATAAAAAGGTTTTAAATAATTTGGGCTTGTCAAAATAGGCACCTCAGATATTGATTTTTTGATCTGCGAGAAAGCAGATTTAGCCTCATTACTCCACTCAATATTTTCCTTTTTCTTCATCATTTCATTTAGAGGTTTGACAATCTTCGCAAACCTTATTATAAATTTTCTAAAAAAATTGATCCTCCCAAAGAAGGATCTCATTTCTTTCTTGTTGCCTGGCCTTGTTAATTTCAAGATAGCCTCCACTCGATCAGGGTCTATTGATATCCCTTCTTTTGATATGATGTGACTTAGGAGTTTCCCTTTAGATACTCCAAACACACACTTCTTTGGATTGAGGGAGACACCATAGCTTATACATTTCTTTGGGACTTTTTCTAGATCAGCTATATGGTCTTCTCTATTCTTGGAGAAGATGGTTAAATCATCCACATAAATAATTATACACTTCCCTATCAAATCTTTGAAGGTTGCATCCATTTATTGTTGAAAGATTTCTCCAGCATTGATAAGACAGAATGGCATCCTCCGATAGGAAAATGTACCCCATTTGGTGGTGAAATTTGTCTTCATTTTGTCCTCATGACTGACAAGAACCTGATTGTACCCATAATAACCATCCAAGAATGACATCATCTGGGAACCATTAACCTTTTGTAGCACTTCATCAAGAGAGGGTAGTGGATAGTTATACTTCTCAGAAGCTTTATTTAGATTCCTAAAAGCAACACATAATCTGATTTCACCATTCTTTTTGTGTACAAGAACTAAATTTGCCACCCGTGTAGAATGTCTAATAGGAAAGAGTATTCTTGTAGAGAGGAGCTTTTGCACCTATTTATGGATCAGGGCCTCAATTAAAGCATTGACTGGGCATTATTTTTGATGCAAGGGTTTGGCTTCTAGCTTGAGAGGTATGGTATGTGTGATCACCGAAGTGTGAAAGGTTTTGAGGTCATCATAACTCCAAGCAAAGGCTGCAATGTTCTACTCCAAAAATTTGACTATCTTGTCCTTAATTTCTTGAGGACAAGTCTTTCCTATGAGAAAATTCCTTTTAGGCCATTAGTGAGTCAGATCAACAAATTCATATTTTCCTCCATCACTCTCTATAGCCACCCTTTGATGAGACCATGGGTTAGAATCAAATATTCTCTCCAAGGCTACCATCCCTTTTGGAAATCTATTTCTTTTTAGCTCCAATATCCCTTCTGCACCTTCTTTCTCAAGATCCCACTCTCCCTGATCTCTTTCAGATTCATCTATTATCTTCCCTTCAAAGACATCTGAACATGCTAGAAAGGCCAATATATGTTGATCGTCATTGAATACCTAGAAATTTTAGACATTATCAGGAATAGCTAGGACTGAAATTAATTCAACCGATAATCTCTTTAGATTAGAGTCTTGCATGGCTTCCATTGTGCTAGCAGCAATGACAAGGGCATCTGCAATTTTATTAGCTTCTCTAGGGATTAGAGTAATCCCAAAAGAATCAAAGTCTTCAATTAAGTTCCAAACTCTATTTCTATATGCAACCAATATTTTGTTATGACATGTATACTGGCTACGTACCTATTTTATGATTACTTCAAAATCCCCCATAACCGTGAGAGTAGTAACCTTTTTTTTATGAGAAAACATGAGTCCACGAGAAAGTGCTTCATACTCAACCACGTTATTTGTGCAATCAAACTACAATCTATAAGATGCAAAGTAAGTTTTCCATTTTGGGTTGGTTAGTTCAATCCCTACTCCACTTCCTACTTTGGATTTGGAGCCATCAAATTTAAGACTCCACAATTGGTCTTTGGCTGGGAGTTCTTTCTTTTTAGGGGAAGAATTACTTGAAATATGTGGCGGCTCAGACTTTTTCTGGTCATCAGAAATTGACTTGGGGAAAGGCTCACTTGAAGACATTTCTATATTCATAGCTTGGTCAAGAATAACTTCCTGAACAACTTCTTGGGTTAAATTGCAATCCAAATCATCTTTAATCAATGCCTTAGGCATTGGTAAAGTATCTGGGGCAGGCGTATTGCAAAATAACTGAGACACCTCAATTAATTCTTGAATCTTAGAGCATAGAACCCAAGTCTTCTCTACTGGTGAGGAACCTTCCTCTTGAGAAAGACTAGTCCGAGTGAGAATGGTAGCATCCTTAACAGTAAAAGATAACTCATTGATGGGTGTTTGGGGTTTCTCTTGACATATTTGTTGAGGATGGCCTATATGCTTTAAGATATCTAAGCATGGTAGGCATGTTAACTCTAAATGATTTCGATAATGAATCCTACACCAATTAGGAAGCAACAAACTACTCAAATCAGTTTCTTCTCCTAATACCAACTTATCTTGTTGCAATTTTCTTATTAGAACTTGCTAGTTGATGATAATCATCGGGTCACTATGTTCTAGGGGCAATGTATCCTTAGGATTGAGCACAGAGAAGGTCAAGACTTCCTCTTGTTTGTAAATTTCTATCTCAGTCTCAAAATATGCTACTTCATTTGAAGCATCATATTCTGTAATCATATGCTTGAGTATTGATTCACTTTCAATCCTTATATGTGTTGCTACCTCCTTTTAGGGTAACCACATGTGAGAGAAATCCAAGGACAAATATCCCCCAATACTTTTCATTAGCTCCCGACTTAGGAGCATACCATATGTCTCTAGGATGTCTACCACTTGGATATCTATGTAGGTTTGGATCCTCGGATCTCATCCAACCTACACATGCATATTCTTTAATTCTCCTACAACATTGACCTTAGTTTTGTCTAACTAGATCACTTTCTTATTGGTTAGGATAGGCTTTAATCCTAACTTCTTACATATTGAAAAAGGCATAACATTACCCAATGCTATAGAGTCTAATAACTACTTTTTAGCACCTCACCTACTTCCTGATTGAGCTTGTCAGTCCATCTATCCATCATCTTAGCCTTACTCCTTATCTGCACCAAATCATCCACCTCTCTCTTGCTAAGCAAAATTAGTGTCTTTATGGTGGTAATTTTTTGTAACCTTGGAGCACATTCTTCAAGAAGGTGTGTAATTGATCCAATTGAGCCTTCTGCTCATCCTTTCTCTGCTTATCCTTTATCATCCCTGATTTGGTGGATGATGCTACCAAATCAGTTAAGTTCATTTGCTGATTTCTTATGGGTCTTCCCAAATTAACCATGCCCAACTGGTAATCAGTTAGCTGCATAACCCCCATATCTTTATCCACCATCAGTATTGCACATTCAACAACAATATATCCTCCTTCAGTGAGTCTAGTGGAATGCAAAATTTTAGCCTTTTTCTTGGGTCTTTCCTTTTCAATCTCTTCCATCATGTCACCCCAATTAAGAGGTTGTGAGGGTGTTACTGGCCTCTTTTGAAGATCAAGTTTTAACCAAGTTGAAGCACTTGGAGTAATGGTCATTACAGTAGAAGAAGAAGCAATATTTTTAGAGGATAAAGGTTGTAGCATATTAACCTTAGGTTGAGGATCAGCCTCCTATACATCTTGTTGTTTTTGCTCTACATTTCCCTGTGCAATATTTTTAGCTTCTTCCTTGTCCTTTTATTCTTGTATCTTCTTGTCTTCTTGTTCCTTCTTCATTTTTTCCTCTTCCAACTTTTTCTCTTCAATTAACTTGTTCCCCTCTTCTTCCAATACCTTCAGTCTATCTGAGGCTTCCTTTACCTTTTGTAGATGCTTGGCCAGCTCCTCAGCATCTTTCTCTTTTTGTGTGTGTTTTGCTTTCTCCTTCTTCTTATAGGCCTCTTTAATTAGCTTCAATTTGGCCTCAAGGGCTTCTCTCTCCCTTCACTGCTTAGCCTGTTCCTCTTCTACATCATGAATCTTTTGGACAATCTCTAGCTTATCATTCTCTTCTTTGGTCTTTAGCTCCTACTCCTTCTGCCTTTGTTGTTTCAGCACTTCATCGGCTCTTAGCTTGGCTTCCATTTCTTGTTGTATAAGTAAAGCATCTTCTTGTGCATTAGCATCTATTTACTTTTGCTTCTCCATTGCTTCTCCATGTGCTTTATCATCTAAAGCCTTCTTTGCTTCCTCAAACAATGCCCATTGATCTTCTTCAATTAACACATGTTCAGTGTCTAGTGACATCTCCTCTTGCACATATTTTTCTAACAAGGTTTCGTCAGAATCTGATTCAATATCATGGATCTCCATCTCCACTTCCTTTCCCTTTAAGGTTTCATCTATGTCATTAAGAGTTCCCTTAGGAATTTCTCCTCCTTATTGCTC
This sequence comes from Sequoiadendron giganteum, assembly GCA_007115665.2. NCBI lineage: Eukaryota > Viridiplantae > Streptophyta > Pinopsida > Cupressales > Cupressaceae > Sequoiadendron > Sequoiadendron giganteum. Next base: position 106,381,678 of record CM021107.1, on the reverse strand, counting down.
TGAAGGAAGGACTTGAGCAGATGACTCTCCTACAAATGATACTTGAGCCACCACTCATGTTGGAACATTTTTCTCCAGTTCCTCAAGTTCATCTTGAGCCAAAGCTTAAAGTTCAATGTCTTCTATGGTAGGAGGGAAGAACTCTAATGGTTCTTTAGGTGGCACTCTCCTCTTAGTTCTTTTGTATCCTTTACCTTTCTTGGGAGCTAGACCTCCAAGAGCTTTAGCTTTGAGAACAACCCATTGGATACTCCTATCTAGTATAGGTCTTGCTATATCTTTGATATCAAACATTTCCTCAGCATCCCAACCCACTGGATCCAAACTTTTTGTACCTATTCTTTGTGCCTCATAGGATGGATCCAACACTACCCCATCATCTGATAGTGCATCAGGAACATTAGTTGTCACTCCAAATTTGACCATGAGTGGAACATGCAATCTCTCATAATTCCTCTTTCTGAGGTCATACTCATTTGGATATCACTCCAAAAATCTTCCAGCAAGTTGAAGTGTTTATCAAATACTGAAGCCAACAAAGCAGTCATCTTCTTCTTTGGATCAAAATACTTTCGGGAAATGTATAAGCCCAACTTCAAATGCACCAATTCACTATAAATCAATTTATCTCCCACAAGATGTGGGCAACTATACTCACCCAATTGCATGGGGAACTTGTGACAATCGGGTTTGTGTTTTATTGCCAACTGGGAATTGACCCCTAGAGCTTGATAGATAAACTCCATCAAAATCATCTTGTTGCTGCAGCATCTTGGAAGTAAGTGGGGATGACCCTCAAATCCTACCAACCTGAAATAAGTGAATTTTGGGTATTGGATATACCAACATCCCCATTCTGTGATAGAGGTCATGGCCTCCTGACTTAGCCTATATCATGCATCTCCATTAAGCTGATTAATAACCACATACAAAAATGCATCATTAACCCTTCTAAAGTGTAGCTCAGAAACAATCAGGGATAGTTGGTCATAATGATTCCAAACTTTGTTTTGCCAATTATCTTCTCCCAATACACCTACTCTATTCAATCACGGGATGATGCCTCGTTTGACTGCTACATAAACAACATAAGAGGTCATGAAGAAACTCTTAGTTTCCCTTACTATCGTTTATTGATCATGTATGTTGTCTAAGACAATCATAGGCCAATCAAATTGTTGCTTTCCATCAAATATTATCTGAATAAATCGAAACATCCATTCCTTGAAATGAAATGCATCCCTTTTTCCTAAAACTCTAGATAACATCATTTTAAGATCTGATACCTCCTTGTAAAATTATGCCCTCTTTGGCTGATCTAAGAGCTTTGTCAAGGACTTCTTCTCCATTCTTAACCATTTCTTGTTGAAGTGCGCCCTATTGGTTTCTTTGTATTTGCTATACATCTCCAAAGCCTTGGCCTCATTCAGTTGTGCAAGATTCTTTAGATCAGGGACACTGAACATATTTTGAAACATTTGAGGAATTAGGTCTATGATCACATTATCTTGTGAATGCATATACTACCTGGTGGTAGGATTGTTAGCCCCAGCTACTATCATTATCAATTCTGAGGATTGGATATATAGAGGAAACACAGTGATGTGAGCCAAACCAAACTCAACTATTCTTCCAGTTCTCCCTGTTACATCCTCAGTAAATGTTTCTAAGTACAACTCCTCATAATTGAATGGGCCTAGATTGGTGTCCATTATATCCGCCTAATCAGATTCTAGCTTGCTAACAGTGACAACAGGACCCCTATGCTTATACCTCAAGGTATAAAGCAGTTGTTTCGGTTTAACCTTCTTAGGCTTAGTTTTTGTAGGCTAAATCCTCTGAACCACTTCTCTTGATATTCTCGACATTCTTTAACTTCCTACAACAAAACCTTAAATTATATCCTTGAACAAATATAAAAAATATGCTTTAAGATCTTACCCTTCTTTAGATACCGGAGGCGGAACCAAGCAGAAAAAAATTCTAAATAGTCTCTTTTAAAACACTGTCGAGACCAGAGTGAAAAAAAATTATTGAGATTATAGTAATAACAAGGTGGGACCAGAGTCAAAGCTGGAATGATAACCAGAATCAGTATCAGAACGAAAACTAATTTGGTTCCATGAATATTTTCTAATTTTATATTTAGTTTCAGTTCTGCTTCCGCTTTCGCTTGAGTTACTAGTATTTTGAAAGCCTGCTTCCTATTGTAAGCAGAGTTGGAGATGGGATGGAAATGGAATCGATACTCATTACAAAAACATGGTTCAAAGTCTAAATTGATTCTGATCCTACTTTCGCTTAAAATAATCATGACGTCATAAATGCTTTTGACAAGATAATAAACAATAAGATCTAAGAACCAGGTCATATCAAAATGAAAGCGGCTTAAAAATAACCTATATAAGACCATCCCCATACAACCATGAGGAAATGATAATTAGGGCATCATATTTTAAAACAAGAAAATGCACCAAAACCCTAACTCACTAAACCCTCCATTTCAAACAATTTAGGGCATGAATTCAACTTTATTCAAACTAATCAGATTAATGCGCAACTTGATTCCTAAGAGAAACTGTAATTTATCAAACCTTACTCACTGTAAAAATAGAGACTAATATACCATTATAAACCTAGGGGATCATGATACATTCATGATTAAAATGTGAAATGATCGTGATAAAAACAAATAAACGAGCAACCAAAATGCAAGAAAAAAACAAAAAAAAAAACAAGAACACGGAATGAACAAAAAAATAGAAATACGAAGAACATGAACTCACCAAAGAACCGAGTCATGAAATCACGAGAAACCAATGACCACACAAAATGAAAAAATGCGAAATAAAATGAAAGAGAAGAACAAAAACCCTACCTCAAACATAAATAAATAGGTTAACCCTTTGAGATGATTCTGTGCATGACTATATCCCTTTCGATCGAAGCACACGTCGAAGCGCTCCACTGCAACTTTACTTCTCCCTTGATCTTCTAAACAATGATAATAACTTCCAGTTAGACCCTAATTAAGGTTAAAACTATAGCTTCGCATGTGTATTAAACCTGACATCAATGCCATAAATGTGACATACTAGAGTCAGAACTATAGAAGAAACTTACATATTACTGCAGTGCGACTTCAATAAAGGCAACGACCAAAATGGTGGGAGCAGAATCAGAGTTGAGATTGATTTAAAAACTTTGTCCAAGTTTCACATTTGGTTCCCATTCCGACTCCGGTTCCGCTAACAAAGAAGAGAATGAAACAAAAATACAAATAAAAACCTCAAGGACAGAAAAACAAAAAAAACCAAAAATAAAACCTAAGTCTAAACAAACAGACCGAAAGGCGGAGGCAGACGTGGAATGGGAATTGATTTAGAAACCATGAATAAATTCAGACTTAATGTCCACTCCGGTTCCAGCTCTGACAAAGACAAACCAAAAGGCAACCGAAAAGACCATCGGGGCGAGTATCAGAATCGATCTTTCAAACAAGTTTCAAAACCCGATTTAGCTCTGGTTCCAGTTCCGCCAAAACAAATCAAAGAAAAAAAAAGTAATGGAGAAGAATAACTCCATACTTTGTTTGGAAAACAAACGAGGAAAAAAACAAAAAGGGGGACCCATTTTGACCAAGGAAAAAGATGGGGTGGTTATGCAAGGCATAACAAATCTGTTTGATTGTCCTTTTTCTCTAAGGTCTCATTCTCTTGTGCCATATTATCTACCCTAGTATGAGAGCTTGTAAGATGTTGATCACATTCCATGGTTATGTTTTGTAAAGTAGCTTCATCACAACTGGGGGAGACATCAGGAGAAGGAGAATCATGCTTGTCAATGATTAAATCATTTCATTCAAATAGATCTTACCAAATGGTAGGAGTATTAGGAAAGGGAGAAATGAGATTGTCATGATTTTCAATTGTATCTTCTAACACAACACTATCATCTTCATTACTATGAAGGATATTAGGAGAAGATTCAATGTGATTATCATGGTTATCTAGAATTACACCCTTATGCCCTATAATGTCTTCCCAAGTGGGAGAAGTATTATTTTCAAAGCTCTCACTTATTAGATCTCCTAACACCAACATGTCTTCCTCACAAATGTCATTTTCACGGTCGTTCATGATTGTAGCATTGTTACAAGTAGGGGAAATGTTGGGAGAGGAATTCAAACTAAGTAAGGTGGTGGCAATGATTTCATCTTATATCGGTATACTATCTTCCCAAGGGGAATGAGGAGGAGCAAACAAGACCTTCATGTTTCTCAATGATTGTATCTTCATTCACCGAGATACCTTCATCACTAAAAGGAAAGGTATTGAGAGAAGAAAAATTATGATCATCATGGTTATCTATGTTTGTATTCTCTTCTATCATATCATCCTCACAAATAGGAGATATAGGAGGGGATGTAAGTTTAAGGAAAGCTTTAAGACTTTAATAATTAGGGAATGCATTGAATGAATGACTAGCATGCTTATTGACTAACTTTTTCCTTGCAAACAAGACCGAAATTAACATTTTTGAACAATAATAAATGCAAACTCAAAATCAAATGTAAAGAGATAAAATGAAATGCAATTTTCAAATTCCAAACAAGGTAATTTACTTATTACTCTATGCCATAATCTAAAAATGAAATTTTGCAAATGCAATTTTGGAACTAAGTAATACATGAAATTGACTCATTTAAGCTATATTTTGTAAAATGCATGAAACAAAAATTCAACCCACTAAAACAGGTAACCAATGGCAGTAAAAAGAAGCTTAAAAACAAGGATTTTAGTGCTATAAAAGGCAGTTTCAAATGTGTATAGGGACTAATTCGCCCAAGGTGGTGAATGAGTCCTAGTAAGGATTTTTTTCTAAATTTTCTGAAGTTTTCAATTGATTTTTAATGATTTTTAGTTTGTAGGTGAAGTTTCTAGGTGATTTTCAATGATTTGAGATGCAAAACTACAACCTATATGCACTTTCAGTAATGCAAAATTTAGAAACCCTAGAATGTCAATTAACCAATGCAAAATGCAATGCAATGTTAATGCAAGCTAGATCTATGATGATGATGGACTCCAAATCAGTAAAGAAGGTATTCTAAATCTAGGTTCACCAAAATGATTAGTGTAAAAAAGGGTGTTCTTATGGTTTAGGACATAGAACATCACTTTTCTCCAACTAACATTCAAGGATGCCCTAGAGACCTTAACCTAATGAAGGATGAAAGAAGAGATATAACATTAGGGTATCTTTGGATATGATTTCATATTATAAAAGGGGTTCACCACCAAGTAAGAACTTGGAAAAGACAATGAAATGCAAGATGAAATGAAAAATCCTAGTTTGATGCAATGCTTTATTCAATGACTTAGAAATGCAAACAAAGCAAAATATAAAGCTATAAAATAGAAAGTGTGCACTTGGAAACATGAAGGAGATGGAAGAGAACTCTAAAATCTTGAAAAACCTAAATTTTTGACCTATAGGGAATCGTTCGCCATTCTGGGTGAATTAGTCCCAGTTATGGATTTTTGCACAAGAGAAAGTTTCGGGAAAATGGGTATCCAAATCTATAAATATCTCTAAGAAACACCTACATTGGGACTCATTCTCCACTTGTGGTGAATGAGTCCAATTTGGCTTTTCTAGAAATTCAAAGTTCTGATCTACACCTCTCAGTCTACTATTTCTACTTCTCCAAGTTTTTGGATCCTAAACTCTGATTTTGGGGTTGTAGATGGCCTTTTAATGAATATTTTGACCTTTCCAATGGGGATACAACTCCAGTAAGATTGAAACCTAATTGTAATGTCGAAAAAAGGGTCCTTAGCATTTTTTACACTTGTTTAGCTCCTTCTTGCTGATTTTGGCTCAATTTGTCTTTGATTTAGTGTTGTAATGTGGATACCATATTCACATTAGGTCTTGGGCCCTTATGAATTGATGTAACTTAATGATTCGCTGTAAAGGTGTTGTAAAGTGTTGTAACACACTCTCACATCTTTCTAGGATTTCTAAGCATAATTAACTTTATTTCCATCATAATTTCTCTTAAGCTCGCTTTATTTGGTGTGTTGTAAAGTGTTGTAACATATTTTCACATTCATCTAGGCTTGTCATTAATAATTGGGCTCTATTATGCTTTAATTGGCCCCTTTTTGCATCCACAAGCCTTATATTGGTGTATTTTTTAGGATAATCCCAATAAATGGCATTTAAAACATCAAATCCCTGAAAAACTCACCTCAAATTCCTAAGGTGGGACTCATTCGTCATTCTAGGAAAATGATTTCCCTTAGGTGGGAACCATTTTCCCAAGGTTGTGAATGATTCCCGCTTAACTAAAAAATCAAATTTAATTTAAATCTTTAGTGGGATTTTATTCCCCAAGATCCAATGTCGGCTTGTAATGTTGTAATTTTGGGAATTGTTGCATAATTGGGTATAAATACAAGTTTATTTCACATATTCCAATCCTAGAAATTCTAAAATCCTAGAACTCATAAATAGTTCAAGCATTAATTTGAGCAAGAGCATTCAAATATTTCAAGGGTAGATTATCAAGCTTTCAAGATCATTCTTCAAGCATCAATCATCATGTCAAAGATCACATTCTTCATTTTTTTATTGTTCTTACAATTGTGGTGTAGAGTTCATGATCCAAGCAAGCTTTGTATTCAAGATCTATCTCCTTGAAGCAAGAATGAAGAACCACATCCATTATGTCCATTTCAAGCATATTTGTAGCACTTCATTGCAAGGGTTTGGTCTAGGTTGCATATTTATCAAAGAGAAAGATTGGAAAAGTTTTCATCAAGTTATCAAATCAATTCAAAGTTTTGAAGATTGTGAACAAACCTTGGAAGAGCTTGGAGAACACCTACAGGTTGAATTTAGTAGTTTCAGACCCAGATATAACTCAGGAATAGCATAGTAGACTGAGAGCTACAAGATCCAACTTTCAATTTCTAGAAATTTGAAAGTGGACTGATTCACCACTATTGGTAAATGAGTCACACTGTACTTGCTTGTCAGACGTTTTTTTTAGATCTAAGTACCCTTTTGTCTTAAACCTATTCTAAAATAGTTTTTCTGATACTGGAATGATTCGCCCAACTTGGCAAATGAGTCCTAGTTGGCTTCAACAGTGAATTTTCTAGGGTTTTAGACCTCCATTCTACCTTCTCTAGTTTCCCAAGTGCACATCGCCAATTTTACAGTTTTTTTATTATTGTTTGCTTACATTTCTTGATCATTCTTTGAAGCATTGTATCAAACTAGGGTTTTTACATTTCATTGTCTTTCCAAGTCTAAACTTGGTGGTGAACCCCTCATTTACATCATTCAATCCCCAAGAACACACCCTTTGTCAAATTTCAACCTCCTTTGCATTGGAATCTCAAGGGTTGTTCTTGAGTGAAATAGAGAAAATAGCCTCTCTCCTTTTACGTCCAAAATCGTAGAAGTGAAAAGAGATCACCATCTATTTTCTTCATTTCATTTAGATGAACCTACATTTAGAGCATCATAATTTTGATTCAGAGTGGATTTACATTCTACATTTAACCTGCATTAAACATTGTATTCAGTTTTGCATTGGTTAATTTGCATTCTAGGGTTTCAATTTTTGCATTAGTGAAAGATAATTTATCTTGAATTATTGAACTTAATCTCATTAAAAATCAATAAAATTTTACAATGGCTCTTATATTTCCATCAGAAAACATGAAACTCAAAATTTAATTGAAAAATACTAAAAATTTTCAAAAAAAATCCATACCTAGACTCATTTATCACCTTGGGTGAATAATTCCCTTTCCATATTTTGCATTTCATTTTCTAGCAATTACAGTCCATTTTCAGAGTTTCTACTTCTTGTTGTTACCCTTTTGTTTTGCATATTTTATGTTTCATTCAATTCATTGTATTTCACTTGCATTCATTAATCTTGTGCATAGATCAAAATTGTATTTATAACATTGTTGCATCTAAAATTTGCATTATGGATATGTTCTTTGGAAAAAATTGAATGTCCTTAAAATCCTTAGTAGTGTTGAAATGCACAAGACAACTGAGAGGGGGGGTGAATCAGTTGTATCAAATTACTTTACTTCTAACCTTAATCAATTCCACTTTAACTCAATCTATTATTAAGTGTAAACATGGAATGCAAATAACAAAAGGAAAACACTAGAGACACCATATTTACATGGAAAACCCAATGAGGGAAAAACCACGATGAGGATTAGCTCACAATGTAGTAGTTATATAGTATCAGATACAAAGGCTCATTACCAGGGGGCTCACTACCTAGACACAAAGGCTCACTACCTACAATAAGACTCACTATCTATAAGGAGGCTCACTACCTATAGAAAAGGAAAATATAAATAAAGGTCCACCACAAAAGGTTCCACACATTCGCAGCTTGATCAAAAGATTGCAGACACCATCAACTCACTGCTTTCAAGAATCTAGCACATCAAAGTACTGCTACCTTGATTCACTCTTACACACTCTGATTTTTGCACTTGTTTGCACACTTCACTTCCTTTTTCACACAATTCACAACATCTTGACTCTCTTTTATACTATCTTCAACCCTAGAAGCATTCTCCAAGGTCAGCTATACATCCTTTAATTTACAAATTCAAATTAGGTCGGCTACTCAACATTCCCATAGTTGATAACACATGATATCCCCCTTTGTCATTAATGGCAACACATGATGTGAAAAAACATCAAAGACAACATGCACATGCTCCTTCTTCTTCTATTCTCTTTTCCTTACAACTCTCTCTCTCCCTTTTCAACTTTTTCACATGAATTTCTCTCCCCCTTTGACATCAATTTCAAAGGAAATTTTTGCATGAAAATCACTTGCCATATAAATCTATGATCACTCTGCCTTAGGAGTGCACCCACATCACATACTACAACAATTAAAATCTCTACTCCCCCCGAGGAGTAGACCACATTCATCAATCTAGACCAGAAAAAAATCTATGAATCCCCTAGAATGATGCCCCTCCAAGTGAACCTAGTTCAAGGAAGGAGGGGTAGTAACCCCTATTTTCCCCCTGAGATACTCAAAAGTATTCTTCAGAAGGACCTTAGTGAATATGTCAGAAATTTGTTCCTTAGTAGACACATACTCAAGTCTGCCTTCATTCTGCAACACCTTCTCCCTCAAGAAATGATACCTAATGGATATATACTTTGTCCTAGAATGCATCACCAGATTCTTTGAAATGTTTATTTCACTTCTATTGTCACAAAAGATAGAGATAGGCTCATCACACATCACACCTATTTCCTTCAAATTTTGCTTCATCTAAAGTACCTATGTACAAAGAGATGTTGATGCAATATATTTAACTTCTACAGGGGATAAAGAAACTGAATCTTGTTTCTTACTCAACCATGAGACCAATCTTCCTCCAAGGAAGAATGCACCACCACTTGTACTCTTCTAGTCATCTACATAGCCAACCCAATCTGCATCAGTGTAGGAATTCAATATGAAATCAATATCCTTAGGATACCATAGCCCATAATCTAGAGTTCCCTTAGGATATCTAAATATCCTCTTTACAACTATAACATGTGCCTCTTTAGGTTCTACTTGAAATCTTGCAACCAAATATACTGCATGCATGATATATGATCTAGTAGCAATAAGATACAACAATCCATCAATCATAGATTTGTACATGCTCTGATAAACTTTAGAAGATTCATCATCCTTACTTAGCTTACATCTGGTTACCATAGGGGTACAAACCAGTTTGGAGTCATCCATTCTAAACTTCTTCAACAATTCCTTAACATGCTTAGATTGTGAAATGAATATCCCCTTATCAGTTTGATTCACTTGAAGACCAACGGAGAAATTCAACTCACCAATCATAGACATCACAAACTCTTTTTGCATCTCCTCTACAAATTTCTTATGCATACCTTCATTTCCACCATATATAATATCATCCACATATACCTCACCTATCAATATTTTATTTCTCTACACTTTGAAATAAAGATTGTTGTCTACAGACCCTTTGTTGAATCCTTGTTGTGTCAAGTATCTATCCAACCTTGCATACCATGCTTTGGGAGCCTGTTTAAGTCCATACAATGTCTTTTTCAACTTGCAAACCATGTCTAGTTTGTCTAACATCTGAAATCCTTTTGATTTTTCCATATACAGTTCTTCTTCCAATTCTCCATCCAGGAATGTAGACTTGGCATCCATTTGGTACATTTTGAAATCTTTATGAGCTGAAAATGCCAAGAACATCTAAATGGCCTCCATTCTTTCCACTGGTGCAAATGTATCTTCAAATTCTATTCCTTCAACCTGTGAATAACCTTTGCATACAAGTCTTTCTTTATTTCTTACAACTTCACCATTTCTATTTAGCTTATTCCTGAATACCCATTTTGAACGAATTACATTCTTGTTTACTAGTCTAGGGACTAGTTCGCATGTCTGATTCTTCTTTATTTTCTGCAATACCTCCTTCATTGCTCTAACCCAATTCTCATATTTTCATGCCTCATTCACAGTCTTAGGTTCTATCTTAGGAAGTAAACAAAAATTTACCTCACTTATGTGTCCAATTATCTGTTCCTCTGGATGATTTCTTTGTACATATTTATGAGGCTTATGTACAGGTTCCAGAATCTCCTCTTCATCACTTTGCTCTTTCTCTTCCTTTTATTCTTCTTGTATGTGCCCACAGATAGGATCATCTAGTTCAACTTCACTTATTTCTACTAGTCTATACGTAGCTTCATCAACTTTTGCATTAGCACTTTCAATGATTTTCCTCAGTCTTTTATTGAAACATCTATATGCCTTGTTTTAATTTGAATATCCAAGAAAAATTTCTTCATCAAATCTAGCATCAAACTTTCAAAGATTCTCATCATCTCTTTTAATGTAAGTGTAGACATGGGAAAAGTACAAATTCATTTTGACATACCTGATCCCGATTTACTAACAACATTTCCTCCTAAATCACATTCTCAGTACTTCATTACATTCTATCACTTAATTTCATAAATCATTATTTAATGAATTAAGTCTTCTCCTTTCAGTGATTAAATTAATCAATTAATTTAATAAACCTTTGCATCCCTGTTTAATTGAATAAATCATTTTATTTAATTAAATTCTCTAAAGTCTTCCTATTAAATTAAATAAATTAAACCTTATTTGATTTAATCTAACACATTCCTCCTTGATTAAATAAATCAAATCATTTATTTAATAAAATATTTTCTTCTCAATTTTTGACTTAAATCAATTCACAAACCTAAGTCTAAATTGTCACATCACCTAACTCTTCATTAAGTTAATCAAATCCTTGATTAAGTTAATCTCAATCCCTAAAATCCTCTAGAGAATGCAAGTTGCACAATAAATCAAATACTTTGATTTATTAATTCTTCTATTTTCCCTCACAAAGCATCAAAAAGGGAATATTCCTTATTTGAATTCAAAAAGGCCAAGTGGACTTGGTCCTTCCAACAAGGCATTCAATGTCTCTTACATGTCCTTGACCTTGAGCCAAGTGACATTAACTTCATCCTCTTTCCCTCTTCAACATGTCATTTCTCAAATTTGAAATGCTACCTAATTGCATTAATTGGCCCATTGGCCAAAACTTGCACATTCCTCATCCAATCACATTTGGACAAGTGGCACAATGCCATTGGATTCTCTTTTGTCCCACATTGCTTATTTCCACTATCTCTTCCAAGATTTGAGTCTATAAATTGGAGACTCTTCCCCTCAATCTTCATCCACAACTCATATGCAAAGTTTCTCTCTTCAAGTGAGAACTAATTTTTCTCTTTTCATCCATACATTTCCATCATTTTTACATTTGCACCAAGGTTATGCTCAAATCTCTTTGGAAATTTGACCATTTCTTCATCAATCCACATTGCAATCATAGGAACTGGGAAAGGGCCGATTGCAACACATCATTGGCACCAATTCCCCCATGGGATCATCACTTTATTGGCTTAATTAGGATTTAGTTCAAGTTTCTTATTTCATGTTCTTCATTTTCCTAATTTTAGCTTTAATAAATGGATTTTGTGGGGAATCCCTCACTCTTGTATGCATTTTGATCTAACAAACTAATGTGCTTTGTTGTCTTTGTGCACTTGCAGGTTTAGGGGTTCACAGTAAGATCTACTTCCAAACACTTTAAAGTATTTAATAGTAGGAGTCTTACTAGCCCATAACTCATAAGGAGTCTTGGTGTTGTTACCTATGATCTGAACTCTATTAAGAATGTAAACAATAGTGTGGATTGCTTCTCTCCAATATACATCAAGAAAATTTGCTTATTTCATCATTGTCTTGGTATCCTCTTGAATAATTTGGTTCTTCCTTTCCACAACTCCATTCTGCTAGGGGTTTCTAGGGGTAGAATAATGCCTCTTTATGCCATATTCTTCAAAAAATGCATTAAACTCACTCAAAGTGAATTCTCCACCTCTATCAGACCTTAAAAATTTTATTCTCAGGTTTACCTCATTCTCTAGTCTTTCCTTGAACACTTTGAATCTATCAAGATCCTGAGCTTTCTCTCTAACAAAAGTAACCCATGCCATCCTAGAGTAATCATCAATCAAGAGCATAAAATACTTGTCACCATTAAGGCTTCCTGTTCTTGTAGAACCACAGAGGTCCATATGAATCAATTCCATCATTTTGGTAGATGATTGCTCTTTTCCCTTAAATTTATTCTTATTTGTTTTCTCAACTGAAAACCTCTACAAATTGAGTTTGTAGGCTTTGTAATTCTAGGTATATCTCTAAAAAAAACTTTTGAATTACTCCTGATTAGATTGTCAAAATTTACATGTCCCATCCTCTAGTGCCATAGCCAAATTTCATTAATCTGTGAAACAAATAATTGACCATCACCACTCTTAAGTTGATAGATGTTTCCACAAGTTCTTCTTCCTACTGCTACCATAGTTTTGGACCCTTTTATGATCTCACATGTGTTATCCTAGAACACAAGCTTAAATCCTTTTCTACACATTTTCCCAACACTCAAAATATTATGCCTTAAACCCTTAACATAATAGACATCATCAGTACTATATTTTCCATAAAAATGAACTATTCCTCTCCCAAGAATCTTAGCACCAAAATCATCTCCAAACATAACTATTCCTCCATCAAACTTCTCAAATTTAGCGAACTTACTTTCATCTCCAGTCATGTGATTTGAACATCCACTGTTAACTACCCAATAGTCTTCATCCTATATAGCATGAAAAGTAGTCACCAGAGTACCTTCCATCTTATCCTTCTTGCTCTATAGACCAGATTCCCTTGCACATATTCCATGGTTATCAGATACAACTTTACTTTCCTAGGCTAGAAATAAACATTCATAATTATCTTCCTCAAAGACAGACTCATCATCAAAAATTCTTGCATCTTCTTTAACATAATACAATTTATTGAACTTCATATCTTCTTTGTCTCTATAGTTATTATTATTATCTTTGTTCTTCTTGTGTGTAGCTCTATTTGGACATCTTGAGACATAATGACCAATATTTCCACAACTGAAACATTTAAAGGGCAACATACCTTTGTATTTACTAGTAACTTTCTTCAATTTACTTGTAAAGTTTGCTTCCAACTCTTATGAACTATCATCATCTGAGTCATCTCCTATCTTCATTACTTTAAAGGTTTTTTCAGCTTTCTCCTTTTCTCTTGCAAACTTTCTTATCTCAAATGCAATCAAGGTGCCAAATAGTTGCTCCTTTGTAAATGTCTTTGGATCATATGATTCTTCAATAACAAAGACCTTGTCATTGTAATTCTTTGGTAGGGTCATCAAGATCTTCTCAATTAAATCTTCATCTGACATGGTACCACCTTGATTCTTAATCTCATTTATTACAAGTTCAACTCTTTGATAATAACTTGCAATATCTTCACCCTCTTCCATTCTCAGGTTCTCAAATTCGCACTCAGTTGTTAGCTTCCTTGACAATTTTACTCTACAAATTTCCTTCATAAATGTCTTTCAATTTTTCCCATAATTCATAAGCAGTGCTTGAAGAAATAAATTTTGTCCTTTCAATTTTAGATAGAGCACTGAAGATAGCATACCTTGCCTTTTCATTCTCCTCATAAGAAGAAATCTCATGTGTAGAGGAAGGACCGATGGATGGTTCAACATACTTTATCTCTACAAATTTCCATGTATTGAAACCAAGAGAGACCAGGTAACCTCTCATCTGCATTTTCCAGCCACTGTAATCAACTCCATCAAATATAGGGATTTGCAACCTGTGCACCATTTGACCTACCTCAAGCGGTTAAGATTTTCACCAAGGAATTAGAGCTTTGATACCAATTTTTGAAATGAACAAGACTACTGTGAGGGGGTGTGAATCATATGTATCAAATTAATTTACTTCTAACCTTAATCAATTCCAATTTAACTCAATTTTTTATTAAGTGTAAAAGTGGAATGAAAATAATAGAAAGAAAACACCAGAGACACCAGATTTACGTGGAAAACCCAATGAACGAAAAACCATGGTGAGGATTATCTCATAATATAGTAGTAATGCAATACCAGATACAAAGGCTCACTGCCAGAGGGCTCACTTCCCATACACAATGGCTCACTTCCTACAATAGGACTCGTTGTCTAGAAGGAAGCTCACTACCTATAGATAAAGAAAAGATAAATAAAGGTCCACCACAAAAGGTTCAACACATTCACAACTTGATCAAAATATTGCAAACAACATCAGCTCACTTCTTTCAATAATATGGCACATCAAAGTACTGTTGCCTTGATTCACTCTTACACGCTCTACTTTTTTCACTTGTTCACACACTTCAATTACTTTTCCACACAATTCACAACATCTTTAATTTATTTTATACTATCTTCATCCCTAGAAGCATTCTCCAAGGTCGGCTATACATCCTTCAATATACAGATTCAAATTAGGTCAGCTACTCAACATTCCAATGATGGATAAGAATAAGAGAGTAACATTTACAAATTTAATTAGGACCCAAAAAAAATCTTGGATCAATCACATGCTTCCTTAATTTGATGTAAAATCTTTATGTAATGTGTAGACACCAAGTCAACCAAAAGTAATGAAAACACCAATGATATTTGAAGTACATGCATATCCAGCAAGATGATAACACGTGGATCACCCAACACGTTTCACCAAACATTTTAACATCTCTTAGAGAGCTTTAGATACATCCATAGCTACTGCAATAATCTTCATGCACAAAACATTCTTCAATAGTCCAACTGGACCAAGCAACAACACACACAAGCTCTCGAGCAAGTCTTCGGGAACACCAATTCACAAGCACATTTGCTAGAACATTGAAACAGTCGACATAAACCATCTTCCAAATCCGAAAGATCTGAACCAAAACATTAGAAGACTGTGGAGCAAAAACACTTCTCCCAGTCCATAAACAATTATTTTTGCTAAACTAGTTCACACACCGGTGAACATATCTTTCACCCTCCATCAATCCAGAAGCTATGACTTAGGATATATTTTCCATTGAAGATCATGAATAATACCACATATTTGCATAGGCATAGGATCAACATAGAAGAAATTTAGAGCACATTATCGGAGCACACTCTGAAAACACACACTACACAGTCTTCATTATTTCTTAATTTTCTCAAAAGCACTTGGCAAAAACACAACTGTAACTTCATAAATATAGCTACATGTACTCTAAACACTTCTACAGTATCTCAATTATACAAGTACCATATGAAATCACAGTGAACTATGTTGACATCAATGACAACATTAATGACAACACCACCAAGAACATCCATACTTGCAACAAGTAGATGTGTCAAGTTGTGCCTTTGGAAATGACCCTAATGACATTGAACTCACTCATGCTCACTCAACTCCTAATGAATGTCCTCCTCATGATGTTTACATCATTAAATAGGATAATGATAGCGTGAATAGGTTCTTAAATGATTGTCTTAACAATCTTGAAGCTAATGCATCCTTTTATGCATCCATGAATGAACCAAAACCTCTTACCATACCATCTCTTGAGATATTTGGTTACTTGCATCCTGAAATAATAGTTGAACCTAAGTTCCCTACAATAGGTGAACCTGGTTCCTCTAAGTAAATAAAAACTCAAACTTTTTATAACAACAAGGTCACCAACACTCCCATCAATCTTCAAGAAACATATAGAAAAGGTATCACAAACTTCATAGTGATGGTATGGTTATCTTAGATCATCATCCTAATATGAATGTTCTTCTCCCTAAATAACACCCAATAATTCCTAATAGTGACAAGGATGAAAGGATCTCCTTGGGTCCTCCTCCTCAACCTTCAACTAGAGTAGTTGATGAAATTCACAATAATAAAACCCCAACAAAATTAGAATGACAACTAAAACATCTTCTAGACATAAGTCAGCTTAAAATTTCACCTCAAACTAGAAGCATATTCCCTAAAGATAATACGAAGTATTGTGCGTATCATAGGATTCTTGGGCATTCTACCATCGAGTGTCGAACTATCATAAAGATCCTTCAACACTTTGATATTTTAGAAATAATCCCTTAAAGTGGGATCCCTTTCTTCCCTCTTCCCACCTTGTCATGTAATGGTTGTAGAACATCCCCTTCTCACTATTACATGACCCCTTTCCCATCACTTTCCTTGGCTCATTCTTGTCTCACACTCAGTGGGGGAAAGAAGTTGTTAGCCTTTTCCTAGTAATGCATTTATCCCTGTCCCTTAGGTTTTTCATTTCCATTTCGCTTATACAAACTGAGATTGGGAGGTAGATGAATTTCTCATAGGTTGACTAGCATTTGTGTTAAAATTCTTTTGAATTATTTCTTTTTCATTGTTCTTTTGTGTGATTGCAAGTGCGTGATGTGATCCCCCACAACATTTTGTTTTCTCTCTCTTTGTGACATTCCTCTATTTATACCTTCATTCTTCTATATGTCGTGAATTTCTGTCACTTCTTTATCCTTTCTCTTGTGTTTTCCTTTTGGGTATGACATGAGGCATTGAGACATTCATGTCTCCTTCATGTTGACCCAAAAGGCTTTCTATTATTTTTCCTTTTCATTTCATCTTTATCCTTTTTCTTGTGTTTTCCTTTTGGGGATGATGCAAGGTATTGAGACATTCATGTCTCCTTCATGTTGACCCAAAAGGATTCCTTTTTCTTTTTCATTTTTTCATTTTTTCATTTCATCTTTATCTCTTTCTTGTGTTTTCCTTTTGGGTATGACGCAAGGCATTGAAACACCCTATGTCTCTTCCATGTTGACCCAAGAGGATTTTCTTTTGTTTTCGATCTCTTTGTGTCATTCTTCTAATTTTATGTGTATTTGGTGGATGATGACAATTCAAATCCCTACTTAAAAACCATTGCAGCAAAGAACATATTGACTCCAAGTGGTGAATGGGTTCTTCAAGGGCTATTTTGCGAGCTATAATATCATGGAGTGAAGAAATTAAGCTTATATGTTGATTTTGTCGAGTTTTTTTTATCATAATATGCCTTGGGATGCACAATATGGGGTCATAGGGACCTATTAATGATGACATAAAGGTTATAAATACAAGGGGGCCCAGAATCCAATATGAAAGTGTAAATAAATACACTTTATAACACTAAATTAAGGAAAAAATAAGTTCATTTATCTTAGAAGGGCCCTAAATCCCATGTGAATGTGTAAAACACATTAGAACACTAGATTAGGTCCACTTTGTTTACATGCCTCTTAAATTTAATGTGAATGTGTAAATAAATACACTTTACAACACTTAATTAGGGTAGAGTTATGTTAATTTAGCTTAAAAAGGGCCCAAGAGTTAATATGTATGTGTAAAACACCTCACAACACTAGATCAAGGCGACATTAAGTCCAATTTATCATTAATCATTCCCAAATTATGCAAGGGATACTTTTTTATACACTACAAAAATGTACTTAAAGTGTACCTTATTTATGGTGTTGTAAAGTATTGTACTACACTTTGACACTTATCTAGGGTTTCATTAATTAATTATGGTTTATTGAGCTTAATTAGCCCCTTTAATTCAAATTTAAGCCTTACAAATGACACCTTTCGAAGGATCTATCTTGACACTCAATAATAAAATTGCATAAAATTTAATCTGGTGAAATCAAGGTCCTAGAAATGGTGCTAAGACCCATTCACCTTTAATGGTGAATGGGTCCTCTCCACATATGACACTTATTTTTATGCATTTTTGAGGTGGGTTTTTTATGTTCTTTCAACCCCCTGAATCAAGGTCCTAGAGACTTGTGCTAGGATCCATTTTCCTTTAGTGGTGAATGGGTCATCCTCAAATAGGAGACCTCTTTTTTATTTTGTGTTGGTAGGATTCTCATGGTTTTTAATTCTATATTTGGTGTCGGCTTGAATTATTTGAATTTCGGGGTTAATCTCTAGATTTAGTATAAATATAGGGTTAATTCACATTGTTTCCCCTAGAAATTTTATCCGACTTCATGAGATCAAGAGAAGGATCATTATAGAACATTTTAAAAGGCATTCAAAGGGATATTATCAAGAGTTTAATGCAGCAATTATTCAAGATCATTTCATCGTGACAAAGGCATAGTGCATTCATACATTTTGTTGAGCTAAAATTGTGGATGTAGCAATGAAGATCTAATTGCAAGTATTGTTACATATCTTATTTGAGATCAAGATCTACATTCTTCATGGCCACCACATGTTAGCTTGCAGATTTATACTACAAGACAACTTTTGAGGTATCAACATTTCATCATTTTATGTTCATGCTTCAATTTCATTATTTCATCATTTGGTTTAATTACCTACAAGGAGTTTGACTTAGGCAAACCCCTATTCAGTAACAATCAACAAGTTTTTCTTATCTTGAATGTGTATTTGTAGATTTATAGGCTAAAGATCAAGTGGAGAACAAGTTTGAAGCAAAATTATCAAATTTGTCAAGTTGCAAAATTGTCATTCACTGTGCAAGAACACGAAAAGAAGGCTATAGAAATTGCGACATGTTTTTAGGAGCTGACAACTGAGAATTTGAGAGTTTAGGAATCAAGGAATGAAACCTAGATCTCGGTTTTAGAAATCCTAACAAAGACCCATTCACCACTAAAGGTGAATGAGTCCTTTGTGCCCAAAAAACAAACTTCTTGCAGCAAGGTACACATCATTTTGAGCTCTAAAAACTCCCCTCATAGTTGCTATAATAGTTAGGGTTATTTTCCGATTGTTATTTGCATCATATCACACAAAATCACATGCATTAGGGTGAGAATTAGTGGTCTATCATTTTTATTTTGGTAAATCCTATTTTCTACCTAATCATGAGCTAAGCTTCACAAAATTTCTATTCCCAATTCATTATCAAGCATTCTTCTCATGTTTTCTATGATAGAAACCACAATACCAACAATATATGCAACACTCACAATGTTTTGAAATTTTTATAAGATTTTATCCATCTTTTGCAATTTTTCTTAAGGAACATGAGCAAAAATGGTTTCAACATCAATGGGATTGGAGGTCATAGAACATTTTATTTAGGTATGGATTCCTACATGATTTGACTAGTGTCAACACTATGAGTGAAAGAGTTAGAAAACCCAAGATCCATAGTGGATGTACTGGCATGGGATGCCATGAATCTTGAACTATGTCTCACTGAAGTATTAGCAATAAGACACAAGGTTTTAATACTCAGACAAGTCTCAAAAAACAAAAAGTGCACCCAGAATAGGCTAGAAACACTAAACAAATGTAGCAAACATCCATAAATTGGAAAGAAAATGCAAGTATGTAAAGAGATATAGTAATTTTTAGATATGACATGCAAGAATTTTCTGATTTTTTAATGAAAGAAACACAAAATGATGAGTTTTGAATGTAAATTTTATGTTTGAACAATGCACTTGTTTTCACCAATTAACTTGAATTATGCAAACAATTTCAAAAAATTGCAATTCAATAAATTGAAACTGAGATCTACCAAGAGCTAAAAATAAAGCTAAAAGAGACACACTTGAGCCCAAAAATTTAGGAAATTATGTATATAAGGACAAATTCTCCCTAGGGCGAATGGGTCCTTCCACAAAGGGTTTGAAAAATTAAGTTTTGAGTTTCTAGATGACAAACAACAGGTAAAATGAAAACTTTGTAGGTGCAATTTTGTTTGAATTTTTTGATGTTACAAATGAATGAAAAAAACTAATATGCAGACTATTATGTAAAATGAATGCAATATGTATACATATTTTTAAATATTTGAGATTATAAAGGATGCAAAATGCACTTTGAACCCTAAATGAAATGCAAGTTAATGTAATTTTGAAAACCCTAAATGAGATGCAATGCAAACTAATGCAAATCCTAGATCTACGGTTTTGAAAGACTACCAAATCAAATATCTTATAATGTAAGAATGTTGGGTTCACCAATATGAAATGAAGAAAAATTTGATAAGAGGGAGGGTGTTAAAAGGGTTCACCACAATGAAATGATGACCTAGGACACCCCTATTTTTTCTTGTTTCATAAGGAAAGGAGATCTCCCAATGATAGAGTTGACTGTTAACCTTGAGGTGAGCCAACTCTATGGGAATGGGGATCTTAGGTTTCCTTATGATAGATATGACTGAAATGCACTTTTGAGAGATGAAAATAAAATACCAAATGAACTCAATTATGTGATGAAAAAGTTCTGTAAATGCATAAATTAAGGATAGCACAAACAAAAATAATAATTTTCCAATAGATCTAAGAAGACAGAATGACATGTACCATGCTCCAAAAATGGGTTTCGAGTTTCCTACAAAGACAGAATCGCCCTAGGGTGAATGGGTCTTTGTACATGGGTCCAAAATCTAATTTCACAGTCCTCAAATCTTAGATCTAGGCTTCTGATTTCTTTAGATACCATCATGAAAAATTTGAAAATAAATTATATCCCTCTGAGTTTTTGTGGCTTAACAACTTTGATGACAACTTTGCAAAATTGCACTTTTGATCTTATTTCAATCCTTCTTCAACTATAAAATTTTGTACACAAAGAGGGAAAATTGTTTATTTTTGGGTGAATAGGGGTTGTCTTTGGTCAAACCCTGATTAGGTAATTAAACCTTGATGATAAAAGAATGATAAATGAAAGGAATTTGATGAATGATCAATGTTATGTCACAACTCTTGAAACCCTTAGTGGCTGCCCTTATAGGACTACATTCTAGCACATCTCTATAAGGATTGGATCTTTCTTGAATTGGCTTGAATGCTTGCTTGAATACTTGAAACCTACATCACAATCTTAGCTCCAAAACATAATATGAACAAACATAAATCTTGACACGAGCATAAGATCTTGAATGCTGATGTAGATGTTTGATAAATCCATTGGAGTAAATAAGTCATTATCTAATAATTAATTAATTAGTAATTAATTATTAGAGACTTTTTTACTTTAGTTCACTTAAGCTAAACTTAGGAGTTGATGTTTAATCTTTATTTTGATTCTTATTATTAGATTGGACTAAATTTATGATAAGTTTTCTCATTGCATGAGATTAAAAGACTTGTCACTATCTTGTTAATCTACATGTAGGGTTTTCATGTGCATTTCTTATATAAGAATGCATGTTCATTTATAATATTTATCCAGGTTATTTGCATCAGTAATAATTCTTAGGGTTTTGAGAATAATCTTGTTTCAGATATTCTCTATTGTGATAGGTAATTCCATCCAGGTTTTTCATGGGAGTTGTGAATTGAATTAGTCAATTCTAACATGGTATCAGAACCTAGATCTGTAGCCCCCTATTCAATTTCTAAATAAATCAAGCCCTGAGAAAAAATGGCTCATCCTAGGATGAAACGTGCATCATGGTTGCTTCTAGAATAGACGTAGAATAGACGAAAACCTAAGGATCACCTATCGTTTCATCAATTTCTAAGCAGTTGTAACAAAAGGAAAAAAAATTTAGAGGCATGCAGATCTGTATAAATTTGGGCACCTCGATTTGCATGCATGGGTACAAAAAGTACAGGGTTTGCAAATGTTTTTATTTTGGTTTTCAATTTATTTCCAAAAACAAATTTCAAAAAAATATATTGTGCAATTTTTTTTTGTTTTGAAAATAAAATAAAATAAAAAGGTTTTAAAAAAATCAAATAATAAAAAAAGAAAAAGACCTTGTCATGTAGTGTTTTACCCTACACAGTAGGATCGTACCCTACATAGCAGGGCCACAATAGTCACCTTGGATGTGCCGCTAGGCGGTCACATCACTATCATCCTCAAGTAACTTAAAACTCATCGCCTTCTTAAAAAACCAACGATGCCCCTTGAAAACTCCAACCGATCATAAAATCCAACAATCACTCAAAAAAACTGTCAAAAAATTATGGCAGGCAAAAAAAATCCCAGTGTGGCCTTAATGAAATCCAACCACAAAAAAAATAGTGGCTTCAATTATAAATCCGATAGTCTCTAGAAATAGGCCAAAAAAAATATTGGCACCTTCGAACAAAAACCAACAATTAGCAGAAAAGTGGCGGAAAATATTTGACTGAACTCTAAAAATCAGGCGGTTCACAAAATTAGCACCACCAAAAATCTCAGCAAAATCTTCAGGTGCATGTAGAGAGTATTTCGGTCAGTTCCTGAAAACTTGGTGACCAAATATTTTTTTCGAGGATAGGGTATTTTTTCTATTGATGGTCAGACACATCAAATTTACGCTCACAGAGTGATGACATCATGCTGACATCATGCCAGTATGATCAAACCCTCTTGCCCCCTATGAGCCCTCATTTGGCCTAATAGCATAGTTTTTATCTTTTCATCATAATTTGGGCATACAATGTCGAAATAAGGCAAACAAGATATCATCATAAAGTTGGTTCAATGAAATTTCTAGAGGTTCTAGTCTCCTTATTATATTTTACTAGTGGTTCTTGGTATTCTTAGTCAAAGTTAGATCTTCATTTTGCACTTCCGAGCTCATAAATTTTTTCCTATATCTCTAAATTTCATGATTCAAGTGACGTTGGAAAGGTATTTCAGAGCTCTTCAAATCTATTCATGCACTTTTTCCAAAATCTGCACTAGGTACATTTTATTTAGTATTTTGTGTTTCCACACTTTTCTTAATTACTTGGATGTCTTGACACCTAAAGAGGATCTGTTTGCATGAGATGACATCATTTGATCTACTTTAATAGTATTGAGATCATTAGTCTGATTTTTTCATTTGAGTGAGTATCATGGGATTTTTTGTCATCCTTATGTGATCAACTTGGACAAGGATAACTATGAGCCTTGGAGAAATGGAATCTTGACAAATCTCAGATGGATTGATATTTTTCCTTATGTATATGACCTCATACCTACACCAGACACACCAGGGAGTTTATCAACATGGGGCATCATCAGAGATCACATAGTAGGGGTTATATGTTCTAGTGTTGATCTTGACACTATGTATGTTGTATTGGACATTGAATGTCCCCAAATACTTTGGACATGACTTTGGGAGATTCGTGGGGACCCTCATATCTCTCCATACCTAGAGGATCCTACTACAGATTGTCCCATCCATCTTGTAAATGTAGATTCCATACCCTATGATGATGATACTTTAGAGGAGATTGATTATATCACATGTCTTGCATGTTCTAATGGTTCAAAGACTTGCATTCATGTTCCCACTCTATAGATTGAGACAACATCATCATCTTCTATTGTTCCTGATCAGCTTGGCATCCCCACATCTTTGGCCCCTATCGATTCAGTGCAATAGGACATACGTCTTCCAAATATAGCTACATGGGATTCGTATGTCACATACATATCATCCTTGTTTGTGGAGTCTTATATTGGAGATCTAGAGGATTACTTTAAGGACATTCATCTCCTCTTTGTTGATAGCCACATCTTTGTTGTTGGCCCACCATCTTCATTTCCTTTGCAACTTGTTCTATATCAGTCTTCACAAGATTCTAGATTGACATCATTGATTTTTGACATGTGGACACATGAACACTTTTTAGAGGCACACATCTTCTGGATTTGGATTCCAGTATCACCAATCTTTCTGGATTGGTTTCTGCAATCAGTAGTGGATCATTTTCTTCCTAAGGGGAGAAATGTTATTTGCAGGCAGTGGATCATATTATATCTTTAGATATTCATTATTGGTATGAGTGCCCTTTCATTATGGGGGATTCATATCCTCATTTTTCTCTCTCATATCAGGGGGACATATATTGTACTTACATGACAAAAACAGTCCTTGGGGGGTCACATTGATTCCTCGTCTCCTTTTTTCACTAGTGCAGTCATTTCCTTTTCTCTCTTTTGGAGAGGAGCTTTTCCCATGTGGTTTTCTACTTTTCTCCAGTTATGAGAAATTTTAGTTGCTTGTTCATGGGTACCTCATCAAGCCTTGTAGTCGGGACCCATTCTACATTCATTTAGCTTCCTTTACCTAGTAGTTTAGTTTCTCCCTAGAAGTTAATCTTAAGGGGGGTGTTGGAGTAAATAAGTCATTATTTAATAATTAATTATTAGAGACTTTTTTACTTTAGTTCACTTAAGCTAAACTTAGGAGTTGATGTTTAATATTTAGTTTGATTCTTATTATTAGATTTGACTATTTAGGGCAAGTTGTCACATTGCATGAGATTAAAACACTTATCACTATCTTGTTAATCTACATGTAGGGTTTTCTTGTGCATTACTTATAAGCATGCACATTCATTTGTAATATTCATCCAGGTTATTTACATCAATACAACTCTTAGATTATTGAGCACAGTCTTTCTTTTAAATCTTCTCTATTGTGATAGGTAATCGTTTGCAAGTGTTTCATGAGAGTTGTCGATTGAATCAATCTTATATTCTAACAAGATCTACTCTTCAATGCTCTTGATAATAACTTTTTTTCTTCTAAAGTCTTGATTATGCATTTTAATGTTTCTTAGGTTTGAATTGATAAAATAACTATTTATTTATAGGTGTTTATCTAATTTCCCAAAAATTATATTCCATAAGCTGACATTTAAAATTTGAGTT
This sequence comes from Sequoiadendron giganteum, assembly GCA_007115665.2. Classification (NCBI taxonomy): domain Eukaryota; kingdom Viridiplantae; phylum Streptophyta; class Pinopsida; order Cupressales; family Cupressaceae; genus Sequoiadendron; species Sequoiadendron giganteum. Next base: position 106,356,496 of record CM021107.1, on the reverse strand, counting down.
TGAATTATTAAAATGCCACCAAAAACATATTATAAAGAATGGGTCCTAGCACTTAAGAAAGACCATTTTCCCTTGGGCGAATGGGTCTTGGGACCTAAATCCAGCACACACAATTTCCAATGTGCTTAAAATAATGTTAGCATTTGTTTAATGTTGGTTTCCCTTTTGGAAAATGAGAATAATAAATTTTAGGAAATCATAATTAGGTCATTAGAAGCTTAATTAAGTCCAATTAATTAAGGGGATGCAAACATAGTGTGAAAATGTAAAGTAGTACATTTTCCTACACTACAACTATTAGCCAAAGAAGTTTCAATCTAAGGTGTGTGCTCCTTATCTCATGCTCCTTGTTAAACTCATTGGTCATTAGTTGTCAACCTAAAAGGTTTTAACTGAAGGCATATTCTCCTTATTAGACCAAAGAAGTTTCAACTTATGATTTGTGTTCCTTATCAAACAACCAAAGTTTAATCCTAGAACTCATGATCCTTATTAAAACTCTCAATCTTTACTTGTTAACAAAAAAAAATTCAACCTAAAACTCACATTCCTTATCATATAATTAAACAATTCTATTGATTTGATATAAAATCCTAAAAAAATCAAAATATATTAAACAAACAACTTTTAATAACACAAAAATAAACAAATCTAAAATACATACCTTAAAATAAATTATAAAATATTTCCCCATGAAAGTACCACCACACGATTCTGTAATTTGCCTTGATAGAGACTAAGAAAGAATATAGACAATAATTGACTCACATTCTAAAGAGGATGACTTGGTTTCTACTTAACAACTAAACAGACGAATGTCATATAGACACGAGTTGAGCTCTTAAGACCCACTTTGACTTGGTGATGACATGCTCGGTGCCACTGCCGACAGCCCACGCCATACCAATAAGGGTAATGAAAAAGCGTAATGGAAGATCCTGAAAAGCAAGAAACAATGCGAGGATTTGTTAGTTTCTCATTCTCGTGCTTCATACATTGAGGCCGTTCAATGAACCATGTGACACGCATGCCCTGAGAGTAAAGGTGAACAGAAGAATCGATTGAATGGGCAAAAAAATATTGTCTGTGGGGCTTACAATGCACTTTCCTTATGGCCACCAATATTTTGGAGAGAAATCGTATCTCTCTAATGGAGTGGCTGTGATGCTAATTTATCTTCTTCACTTTAACGCGGACACCATACAATGTTCGTAAATTAAAAAAGAAGTTATAATGACAAAGAAATGTAATGCAGGACAATTGAGCTGATTTATAAATAAGTAAATGATATAGTCAAATATTGAAATTGAAATAAATTAAATGTGATATTTAGTTTGAATTTGATGATGATGTATGGTGATAAATATCAAAAAGTTACTTTGTTAGGATATTAGATATTTTCTTTAGTTTGTTTGAGTGAGGACATCTACAAATTGACTATTTTTTGTTTAGATTCATATATGCAAGTGAGTACTTGAATTTGTATGTGAATCTAAACTATGACTTGTAGATTTCAAGTAACAAAAGATAGATTGTTGGAATTTATTTACTTGACCTTTAGTTGTGAGGATTGGTGGTGTCTAGGAACATCTCACATATGCCTACTTGTCCAACAATTTTATGGCTCAAATTGAAAGAGCCAAAACTAAAAAACGAGTGTGCTCTGCTCTTCAAGACTCTAATTGAAATATGCAAAAACATATAATGCAAGATAGATTCTCCTTAAAACTAGTTTGACCAACATGTTATATTTACATTCTATCATCATTTTAGTTGAGTGAATGAATGTATTTAAAAATATAACAATTGGCACAAAATTCAACTCATGCACTAGCTTGGATCATGAAAGCTGGTAGGAGGGAGCTGACATGAATAAATTTGAATTTAATTTAAAAAATTTAAGGTTCAAGTTTACAAATACATGTGACTTAGGTCAAGTCTTCTTTCATGGATTTGATTTGAGATCTCGAATAATGGATTTAGGGATCATGATCAATATCTCGAGATGAGTGATGATCTTATGATACATGAATGTTATTTTCCAAACTCGTACAATAGTATACCCCTTCTAAGTTGGCTAGTGCATTTAAGAGTCTCTAATCAAATTAGGTTCAATTCCTAAGGGAAAAGGGAATGGGTATACAATTTATAGCTTTGCATTTTACCCCCAATCGAATATACACGCAAGTTATAGGGTAGATACACAATGAAGTCACAAATGTGTGAGCCTCTTGTTGGATGAGGCATAAATGATCTTGGAAGGAAAGGATCCTTGAAAACCTTCAAATGGGTCCTTCGTTGAAGGTATAAGGCCAAACAAATGTAAATAAGGTTCAAATGAACATGGATTAAATCATAATGAAGGTGTATCTCCCCATTTTAATGGTTTATGCCCAAAATAACTATGATAAATGGTCTTCAACTAAAGGTACCCATAAATGAAGGCCCTTAATTGATCCTTCAACTTCTACTCACTTAGTTTTAAACCAAAAATGATGATTGACCCAATGTTTTAACAATCAAATGAAATCACCATGACATGAGACTTTATATGATTGTAGTCCTAGAATTAAGCCTTTCAAAAAGTATAATTTTCAATATATTTTGTTTAATTATTATTAATATTCCATTTTGTAGTGAACATAAGTGATTTTCTAAACATAAAGGTCTCTAATGAAAAACATGGAACATGAGAAAAATATAGAAAAAAATCGCAAGAAATTTTTTTACACTATATAACAATATACTTGTTTCAATAAAATAAAAAATTTAATTTGGGTATATATAGAAAAAATATTGAAATTATGACACAAAGAATGAAAGACTCCAACACAACAATCAATCTGTAGACACCGAAAAATGTCCTACATTTGCGAAAAACATTTTTCCACTTCAATCTCTCTTCTTCCCCACATAATTAAGTAATTTTAACTATTTAATTATTTTACCACATTCCTCTATTAATTAAAAAATATATATATTTAATAAAATTCTTGTTCCCTTGCTTTATTCTTCTTTTTGATCAATTAAATAAATTAATATTTATTCAATTGTGTCACTAACATTGTTTTTCCTTCTATAGTTAAATAAATTATCATTTATTTAAGTATTCACTCTTCATTATTCACCTATAGTTAAATAATTCTTTTTAATTATTTAGCTATTCATTAATCTTCTTCGTCCTTCTATAGTTAAAGTTATTGGAATTATTTAACTATCTTTTACCACTCTTCCATCATTAAATAATTAATCCAATTTAACTATTTAATCCATTTTTCACATTTCCTTTATATTTAATTTAATGGTTGCACAATTATTTTAAATTAAATATCCATTTTTTCATTTCTTCCAAAATAAATAATTTAAATGATTATTCATTCCCTCGCATGGTTCTCCATAAATTAAAAGTTATTATTTGATTCCTCCATTACCTTCCCCCCACTTTCTCATTTGAATCTCAACCATTGATTCCTTCTACTATTCTTTCAATCTTCACAGTCTATCCTTAGTTGTCCCTAGTCCACTACTTTGTGGTGCATGAATCCTCCACCATTGATCTTGGAATCTTCTAGACCTTTGATCTCATCCATCTATTCAAGAAGATTTTCTATAAAAGAGAGATGTCTCTTTCATTTTGGCTTTACAACTAGATATGTCCAACATTCTTTCTATCATATCATTGTCATTTTCAGGTACTTATATGCAATAAAAACTGAGGGAAAGCTTGCAAAAGTAGTTTTGATTAGATGTAAGGAAGCCGAATCAAGTTTGAGCATGGATTTTGGTATAGATTTGGTTATTGTTTGATATTGTTTTCTTGTTTATGCTTTATTGTTTAGATTTGGGATTTCTTAGTTTAGATTTGAAGTATTTGTGGTTGCTACTTGGTCTTTACATGTTGGATTTGAATTTAACTCAATCTTACATTGGTGAACTCGATGTGAAACTTCAAAATTTGTAAGAAAATACATACATTTTTCTATTGTGTTGTAGGTTCATGAACTGAACACGCATAACAATGATCCACAACCGTTGGCATAATGATCAAAATTCAAGCAACAACACATTTGAAGGTTCTTGAAATGTAACTATTGAAAGCCAGAACAATGCATTTGATCAACGGTGAGCCACATCCATGACTCTGAATGTCGTAGTCACAATTTCTTGGGTCATGTTTGCCAAGTCTTGAGCTGCATTCATGAGCCACATTTGTTCACCAAAATGATGCATCTGACTAATAAGGTATAAATTTTCAAATTTTGGTTTTCTTTCAAATTTTCTTTTTGGTTTGCAATAGTTTAGATGTTTTTGGTTGGCTAATTTTTTTTTGCAATGTGTGGCTCTTTTGGGAGAAGATATTTTGGAAACTATTAATCTTTCATTTCTAGGGTTATGTTTTTCTTTATTTAATATAGGAGTATTTTTTTTAACACACCTCATTGTCTTAAAACGAACCAAAAATTTGCATCTTACATTCATTGGGCTTAAAATGAACCATAAATTTGCATTTTACATTCATTGGGCTTAAAATGAGCCTCAAATTTGCATCTTACATTCATTGGGCTTAAATGAACCACAAATTTGCATCTTACACTCATTGGGCTTAAAACAAACCACAATATTACATATTCACTCATTAGATTTGAAAAGAATCAAAAATTGCATGTTCACTCACTGAGATTAAAATAAACAAATAAATTTCATTTTTATTTTGTATTTTGTTAATTAGGCACACTTTATTTTGGGCTTAAAATGAACAAGTGTCTATTGTGTCTAGTGCACTTACACAAAATCTTTGTTGTAGAGCCCATAGGTGTAATGAAAGCATCCTCTCCCCTTGCACTTCATGCGATCTTGGTTGTAAGAGAAATCATTACATTTTATTTTTTTGTAGTAGGGCCTACTAATTGAGATAGATCCATATAGAGAACTCACTGGTGACCCAAAGTAGTTTTTCCCTCGAGCCACTATATAAAAGGGATTAGAAAAAAATAAGTCCTAACTAGCATTAGCGTTTGTTGTATTGTGAAAAATTGAAAGGGGAAGTAATCACGTTTTCAAGTGGTATTCTAATGTACCCTAGCAGGGTTGGCTAAAGCCTTAAGTGGCTTCATGGATGCTCACAAGGCGTAAGTCCCCAGAGTTGTTACTAGACACATTCTTAGTAGCAACCCTTATTGATTGAGCTATTATAGGCATCAGTCTCAGTGCAAGGGATGTGCATTATACCCTGGAAGCTACTCACCATATGAACTCCCTTGAGATGAGACAAAATTCCACGTGTCTTAGTATAAGCTACTTGTTTACTTGGAGCTTTTCAGGAAGAGGGTGATTGGGTCATCCTACTAGTGCTAGAGGCCCCTAGCTATCCTCTCTCATAAAGAGAAGAGTGAATAGACCCCCTAAAGGTATCCCTACACTTTCATGGAAGGAGCTTCCAAGTTGTGGGCTTGAGAGTCGCGACATTGTCAATTGACCTTAGGGATAGGAAGTGCTTGAATATTTTGGATATGTCTTTATACCAATGGAAATTGGAGTGAATAACCCCTAAACATACACATGGCTCATACCAAAATTTTCACAAATTCAATAGCCAAACAACTATTTTCAGAGTGTGTATTGTGTTTGCAATCATCTTGCTAAAAAGTTTCAACATGAGAATCACTCAAAAAAATCAAACTTGCAACAAACAAACAAAGAACCACATTTTCCAATGATAGTGAACCACAACTATTAAAATCTAAACTGCATTTTCTAAATAGTGAGCCATAATTATTGAAACATAAAATTTAGGAAAAAAATTTGTCCAATCTCGGTCTTAGATATATCATGACAGTGGGCATGTTTTCTAATCATAGACTTGTAGTCCATTTCATCATATTCATTTAGGTTGCATAGCTTTGGCTTAGGAAAATTTCATTATCCACCTTGCATTACTTGCTTAACCTTACGACATTCTAGATCATTTTTACCTCTTAGATTGCATATATTAGGAAACTTACCAAGTCCTTGATTATTCCATTGTTACATGCTTAGATTGTCTATGATCTCCTCTTTTCTATCAATCAATTTCCATCACCATTGGGTCTCAAACTTAGGTCTTAGTTTAGACTCATCTTGCCAAAACATCACCTTGTCAAACATTTTGTCATTTTTCATTCATTGTAATTTGGTTTGTTACATTGGACCATCATAGCTTGGTTGGTAACCTTTTTCTTAGATCTAAAGGTGCATCCCCTTATTTTCATTTGGCATATCTTACTCATTACTTTCATATCCCAAAATCTTAGTCAACATCTCATTGGTTCTCATTTCATATCACATCCTTTCATCATAAGGTCATTGTCATCATTGCATCTCAAACTCAGTCTTAGGTGCATCAATATTTTCCATCATTACCTTCAATTTTTTTTTTTTTTTAAATAGCTTAGTCTCATATCCCACTTTTCATTTTCCACTCTTGCATTACCACATCTACCTTGCAAGTCTTACATGGTTGAAACAAGGTCATGAGGAAAGAGAAAGGACATGGAATCTTCAAATGATTCCATTTTTAGTTCCACAAAGGAAATAAATCTTGGATCAAATTCAAATCCACATCACATATCACAAAGGGAAACTCCAAATCCATTTGCAAATATAACATTAGAAGAATTCAACAAAGGTTTAACCCTCGAATAAATTGAGGAAGGATTACAAGACCCTAGGATACTGCATATTGTAGAAGAATTAATCAATGCAAATCCCAAAAAATACTTTCTTGCACTTGCTCAAAAAGGTTCCAAACTCCCCTCTTATTTTGAGACTTCCACAATTGTAGAGGGAGCAACATAGACTCAAGGTCCAAATCAGTACACACTCACATAAGGTCAACCCATTTCACAAAAAATGTTCACAAGCCTACCTCTTGCGGCCACAACACACATTGCAACAACTACACAGATTCCTGATCCACCAATATTTAGATCAAAGAGAAAACATACTATGTCCCAAGGTTCAACATTCATATTTGGTAGCTCATATTCCAACCCCATGGGTACGACACTTGTAAATCCTTTTTGCACACACAATAATACACCCTTGATCAATACAAGTCAAAATCCACCCAGCAAAACTAGGAAAATTCACATTGATACATATAAGGTTCCAACATAGACAATCAAAGCTACACCAAATACCAACATGACTTTTAGAACAAATTTGAAAAATAATCCCCTTCCATCACAATAGTATGTCACACCAAATGCCAACTTCATACCAAAAAATCAAATCAACACCAATGCCATATTCACACCCCTTTATTAACAAGGAAATATGAATCCTTTGCAACAAAACATCAATCCAAATCAAATATTGCATCCAAATTCTGTTTAAAATGAAGGTAAAACCATAGAATAATTTAGCTTAAATTTTTTAAATCTTGTGTAATTGTAGATTCAATTTTAGTATTCTTTGTCATAATATATTGTGTATGATTAATCTTGAATTAGATCAATTTTAATGTTGTAGAAAGTAGACAGAAGATTGATAGAAGAAATATAAGACATAATAGAAAGGACACCGCATGTACATGGAGAAAACACTTTCGGGTAAAAAAATCCACCAGAACTGTTCTTGCTTGTATTATTTAATCTTTGAATGAGTTACAATAATGCTGATTCAATTCTCCTTGATGTGCTTCTTCTTTCTTCAAGAAATCTTCTTCACAACCTCCAATATTTCTCACAAAACTCTCATACAATTGTTGCAATAATAGACAATATTCTTGCTTACAAAATCATAAGAGTAAACATATATAATATCACAAAGCCTCTTGAGAAATTCCATGCCTAGGGTTGCCAAGTTGAGTTCAAACATGCATGACAAAGTCAAACAACAGTCTCCCTCAAAGTTGGTGCCCAATACTGAAGTGTTAACCTCATAGATGTCAAAAATATTTTTTGCAAGCTCATCCTCAAAGAAGGCATCCAAAATGGGTCCCACTTAACTAAGAATCATTAATATTTTTTCCATGCATTAGTTGTAACTCAAAGATGCCAACTTGGGCGCCCAAGGTGGGCCCAATTTAATCTTTGTTAACTAAAACACATTTGTCACTGATTCATACAAAATAATGTGCATGCATGATCCTCCATCTATTAACTAAATATATCAACCTATTATTTGTCCATGCAACTCAAGTCAACTAAGATTAACTAACATGCAATTGAAGATAACTGAAACATGACTGAACTCAACTGAACTCAACTGAACTGAACCTCTTATTTAATAGGACCTCAACATGCATAAATCAAAATCCATATTTTGTAGGAACTTGAGATTCATTTTTGAAGTGTACTCACTTCACCAACCAATTAACTGAACCAAGGTGGATCCCACGTCCCATGTGGGCGCCCATGAGCTCCTATTTTGTAGGAGCTCACTCCAAGGCATCCCCACATGCTCCTAACACATGGAAATAACTATAAATGTCAAATTAAATGTTTATTTCATTCCAAATTAATATCTTCCTAATCTTAGTGTTGTGCAACACATTCCAAGGACATAGGAGATACATGAAATATGTTTAGAATGCAATTAAATGGTATCCTATTCTCAATATTCTCCCACTTGAAATTATCATTGCAATTATTCTAAACAAGGAATCATTTAATATAAATCAAGTACAGGACTCAAGGCCAATGGCCTTCTTGCACCATGAGAACTTTTATGCAACATTGATTAAAGAGTCAAATTTATCAATCAATTTATTTCCCAAGTCTCTGTAGTATCCATGAGCACCCACCAATCAATCCATGCCAACTTCAAATGCAACCTACATAATCATGAAGCTCCAAGCAAATGATTAATACTCAAAACCCAAAAAACTGCAACCTCTCCAAATTTCATGAATATAACCATATCCTACCAAAGCTCCCACAAAACTATAATACCAATCTATACATGGCAACAAGATAAACAAAAAAATCATCACTATCAATAAATCCCACTAAAACATGTAACCAAGCTATCAATGACATCGTGATAATTGTATCCTAAATGAAGATCATCCATGGCCTCAACACAATCAAATAATTTGTTGTTAACTATATAGCTCCCAAAAGGTCAAGTAAAACCATAATCTTCAAACCAATAAGATCAAAATCAAGGTAACTATCCCCATAACTAGAAATCAGCCCATAAACCATGCCATAACATCCCTCAAAATGAATCCTCCAAAACTAACTATCCATAGCTCAAGATCCATGTCTATGAAAGATAAAACATATAAACTCATGCTAAACCATCCTTAAATGAGTCTCCATAATCAACCATGAATCAAATCAATCACATGAGAAATCAAAGTATGAAACATAACACATCTTGAAAGATACAATGGGGCAAATACCTCTCAAATAAAGATCTGTCGAGTGTGTTGAACTCACGGCCAACCAAGGTGTAGGCTTCTCGGTCTTTACTATTGAAAAAATATTTTCTTACAAGTAACCATTCCAACATATATCTTACCATAAGAGAACTCAAGCCTCACCTATTTATCCAAGTATTCATGAGGACCTATAACCAACCAATCTATGCCAAACTCCAAATGCAACACAACACCATCATGAAGTAATCAAGAAAATGATTAATGTACTCAATACAAAGAGAACTACTATGATCAGTTTCAAAGCTCCAATCATGAATTAAAAACATAAACATGACATCCATGATCTAACCATCTCCTCCAAGGAGATCACATGCATCATAACATACATAAAAATCCTAGTCTCAAGAGAACAAGTACCATGTAAAATCTAAATGAAACAAGAGTAAACCATGACATAACCACTCTAAAGCAAGAAAACATATCCCCAATCACATGAAGATAATCATACCAATGATGCATCCACATCACTACCAACAACTCCCATTGAACCATGGTACCGAGTGACACATGGCATCATGACAACCATACTCTCCATAAAAATCACTTTGAAACATGAAGCAAAGAGTTATCACACACAATATTAGCTGAAGTAACCAATGCATCCTTACTGTCATCTAAGGATTCCTCTATAAAAGAATTGGAACTCTTTTTCTTGTTCTTATAATCCTTCTTCACATGTCTCAGTTTCCCAAAGTTCCAACACTTTACCTTACTCTTACCAAGGGTTTTAGACCATCCTTTGGACTTACCCTTTTCTTCCTTGTCTCCCTTAGGTTCCTTTTTCTCAATCCTTCATCTTACAAACAAGGCATCTTGGGATTCCTCTTTAGACTTCCTCCTCATCTCCTCTGATAGGAGAGTAGGAACTATATTTTCCATCTTTGGATCTACACTACTACCATTGATAGCAACAATTAGATTTTCCCAAGACTCCGGTAAAGAACAAAGTAAAAAAATGCATTTATCTTCATCTTCTAGCTTTACATCTATAGATGCTAACTGACTTAGAATCAAATTAAAAGAATTTAAATGATGTGCAACAGAATCACCATATTTCATATATAAATAATACAACTGTATTTTCAGATACAACTTATTAGTAAGAATTTTGGTTTTATAGATATCACTTATCCTCTTCCACAAATCAAATGCAGTCTTTTCATCTGAATCGTTCAAGAGAACATCATCAAGACATAATCTTATTGTTCTTCTTGCCTTCTTATCAATCTTATCCCAATCCTCATATAACATAGATGAAGGTTTCTTTGTCTTATTACTTATAGCTAACCACTGATCTCTCTCTTCAAGGAGATCTTCCATTTTTAGTTTCCACATCTCATACCTAGACCCATTGAACCTTTAAATATCTAAATGATAAGTATAACCTATTGCAACACACTAATTTTCTAAATCAGCAACTGACATAATATTAAAAGCTCCCACTACAACAAAAAATCCTTCAAACTTTTAAGAGAAAGGCATCCCAAACTCTACCCAACCTCTAGCTCTGATGCCTGGAAATGCTGAAAATGAAGGTAAAAATGTAGAATAATTTAGCTTAAAATTTGTAGATCCTATGTAACTGTAGATTCAATTTCAGTATTCTTTATCATAATCTCTTGTGTATGACTAATCTTGAATTAGATCAATTTTAATTTTGTAGAAAGTAGATAGAAGATTGATAGAAGAAAGATAAGATAGAATATGAAGGACACCACATGTACGTGGAGAAAACCCGTTCGGGTACAAAACTCCACCAGAATTGTTCTTTCTTGTATTATATAACTTTTGAATGAGTTAAAATAATACTATTCAATTCTCCTTAATGTGCTTCTCTTTCCTTCAAGAAATATTCTTCACAACTTGCAATATTTTCTCACAAAACTCTCTCATACAATTTTTGCAATAATAGAAAATATTCTTTCTTACAAACTCGTACGAGTTAACATATATAATATCACAAAGCCTCTTAATAAAATCCATGCCTAGGGTTTCCAAGTTGAGTTCAAAAATGCATGACAAAGTCAAACAATAGTCTCCCACAACATTGGTGCCCAACACTAAAGTGTTAACCTCGTAGATGTCAAAAATATCATCTGCAAGCTCATCCTCCAAGAAGGCATCCAAAATGGGTCCCACTTAACTGAGCATCATAAATATCTTTTCCATGCAATATTTGTAACTCAACGATTCCAACTTGGGCACTTAAGGTGGGACCAAGTTTATTTTTGTTAATTGAAAGACATATGTCACTAATTCATGCAAAAATATGTGCATGCATGATCCTCCATCTGTTAAATGAATGTATCAACCTGTTATTTGTCCATGCAACTCAAGTCAATTGAGATTAACTAACATGCAACTGAAGATAATTGAAATATAACTGAATTGAACTAAACTAAACTAAACTAAACTAAATTGAATTGAATTGAATTGAACTAAATTGAATTGAATTGAATTGAACTAAATTGAATTGAATTGAACTAAACTGAACTGAACTGTACCAAACCACCTATTTTATAGGACCTCAACATGCATAAATCAAAATCCCTATTTTGTAGGAACCTGGAATGCATTTTTGAACTGTACTCAATTCACCAACCAATTAACTGAACCAAGGTGGATCCCACCTCCCATGTGGGCACTCATGTGCTCCTATTTTGTAGGAGCTCACTCCAAGGCATCCCCACATGCTCCTAACACTTAGAAATAACTACAAATTTGAAATTAAATGTTTATTTCATTTCAAATTAATATCTTCCTAATCTTAGTGTCGTGAAACACATTCCAAGGACTTAGGAGATACATGAAATATGTTTAGAATGCAATTAAATGGTATCCTATTCCCAACAAATTCATCATATATCCACACCCCTAACATTAATGTTGATTCCCTTATGCAAGGACAACTTAACATGACACCATCTCCCATGGACACCTTAATGCAACAAATGCAAGCAATACAACAACAGATGGAAAACATACAATTGGGGATAAATAAGAAGACATGCTCTATGGAGGAATTATTTCCCTACCCTTTCAAAAAAAATTATACATGCCACCCTTTCCTCCACATTTTACCACACTAAACTTTAACAAATACAACGGGAAAGGGGATCCAGTGGAACATATATGAGAATTTAATAGGGAATGTATGGACATTGCATATGAGCCTACTTATTTGATGATACCATTTCCTTGAAGACTTTTGAGAATTGCTCTAGAATGGTTTGCACACCTTCCTCCTAGGATATGAACATGGGGTGACTTGGCTGACAGATTTATCAACCACTTTTCCTGCAACATATAAAGTGACACAACCCTAGAAACACTATGCACTACCAAACAAAAAGGGGGAGAATCACTTACATCATTCTATCAAACATGGCACAACATGGCTAATAAATTTCCTTGTCATGTACTTGATAAATAATTGGTCACTATTTTTATAGAAAGCCTTAATTCAGAATTGATGAATCAACTCCAAATTCAATGTTGCACTACCTTTAAATGTCATTGAAAAGAGGGTCTTTATTGAGAAAGCTCTTGTGGCAAAAGGACTAGTTAAAATCTTCAAGGAAACTCAAAACGCCCCTAGTGACAAGGGTAATTTTTGGTCTCAAAATGAGAATTTCACTAATGATGGAGTTATGGATGATAATATGGTAAATCAAGGTAACCCCATCCTTCATCTTAAAGGTCCCTCTACATAAAACACACAAACACCTAGTCATGATCAGACATTGAATGCTATCCAAACTAATCAACAACAATGAAAAGGACCTCCTCACACCAAGAGAACATATACACCCTTTGGTGAACCATTGAGTCTATTTTGAAGAAAATTTTACAATCAAACATCATTCAACTTCTAGAAATTAAGACATATGAACTAAATTTGGTCAAACCTAACTGGTGGAACAAAAATGAATTTTATGAATATCATCATTACAAAGGACACAAGACATCATCATGTTGGACACTCAAAAAAATCATTCAAGATCTTATTGAACAAGGTGACATTTTAATGGATAATTCACAACCTAAAACAAATGTTGATGATACCATATTCAAAATTCCCTTGCAAGGCCATGAGAAAAGGAAGGCCTCTAGTTTAGGAAATAATAAAAATAGTGCTTATTGTACCCATGTGGTGCATGACTATACCATCCATCACATTTGATCGCTTGATGATCATGTTGCTACCATCACCATTAACAAAAGTAAATAGTGTTTTTTCACTACTTGTATCTTGCTAAGGTGACCCTACAAGGGGATACCTCTAATCCACAACCAAAAATTTGGTACAAAATCCTTAATCATCTAGGAAAGATGCCCACACATATATCTATTCTTGAGCTACTTCACATTTCCCCAAAGCATAGGGCCATTCTAGACAAAGCCTTGCAAGATACATCTGTACCTTCTAACCTAAATGTCAACCAATTCCAAGCCATGGTCTGATACCTAGATACACCTCATTGTGTCACTTTTTTTGATCAAGATCTTTCCACACAAAAGCTAAATCATAATGATCCCCTACACATTGAATTATACATTAATAAACATAAAATTAGATGAGTCTTGGTAGACAGTGGAGTAGGTTTGACCATATGTACTCAAAAATTGGTCACAACAATGGCATTCTTTGAGGCTTGCATAGATCGATCTAAGACAATTATTATCAAGGCTTATGATGATGTTTAATGATCATCTAAAGGATTAATCACACATTCTGTGAGGTTTTGCCTCACTATTCAGAACATAATGTTCCATGTCTTGGATCTATACTTTCCCTACAATCTTCTCCTAGGTCGCCCATGGATTTATGCCATGAGATTTATACCTTCCACCTATCACCAATGCTTGAATTTTACCTACAACGACCTTGAAATTACCATACCAGGTAATCCTAATATTCTCTAGTGCTGTAACAACATAAGAGGAACTATTGAATTTCAAGTTCTTGTTAATCAGGAAGCTTCATCCTCCACCTTTCCACATTACATTGATCCATATTCCTTGGTAAAATCATCCACTACATTCACTACACCTTCTAGAACCAAGGTCCAAATCCATGACATGGGATGTGGAGAGTATCGTATGGATAGTTCATTTTATACTGAGACGTCATCCATATGAGAAAATAATAATGTTGCTAAGGATATCTAGACTCTTAAGAACAATGTTAAGTGAGCTTCAGATTCTTGTGAGGATATGCAAACCAGTGGATGTGCTTGGATTGAAACTATATGGGATCTTGATGATACCTCTGTCTTTACCATATCCGCTCATGATCCTACTAAGGATGTTCAAGATCACCCCTCTCCATCTCGTGACTCTTTTCCTTCCACTCCATATTTTGAATCATCACCCTTTCATTTCAACCATCCTAGGTTAGGATATGCATCCCCTACCATTGCCTCTACTAAGCCTTATTGCCAACTCGTTAAGGATGTGTAATATTCCTTTGATGTTAACAGTACCGAAAATGATAGTCCCAAAGAATCTATTGAGTGTATCGTCAAGATTTTTCATGAATCGCACATTCCTACCATCTCATCTAATTCATCCATCGCACCCATGTCCATCCACATCATAGAAATGGATCAACAAGTATCACGCCAAGAAAATAACAAGGATATAGCTCAAGAAACAAAGGTGAAAGGGCCTTTTACAACTAGAGATACAAAATCAAATGAAAGAATGCAAAGAAAGAAAGATCAAGAAAAGTCCTTTAGTCAAAATCAAAAGCTATTAGACAAGTCAAAGATAAAAATAAAAGTCAAGAATAAAAGTAAGAAAAATTATGCCTCTTCATTGAAAATAATTAGGGGCATCTATCAAAAGGATGAAAGTAAGAAAGAATCGGTCTCTAGCTATGCCTCTTCATCAAAATTAACTAGGGGTATCTATCAAAGTTGAATGCTAAAAGAAGAGCTTGTTGATCCAAACTCTCCAATTTCATTCTTTTCACCCAATCCATACACTCTTCCACATCCATCCATACTCGCTCATTTATCATATCATTCCATCTCCCTTGGCGATGTTCTCCAATGGACCTTTGATAATGACCCCTTCATGTACTATAACTCATTGGTTGTCCAAAATTCTTTTCATATGAAGCCTGACAGCCCATGTAGTGTGCATGTTAGGAATTGTTCCTTAGCTCCATTCATCCACCACATCAATCATCCTTTGCATCCATCATCCACACCCTTCATTTAAATCATATCCCTTCATTCAACATGGTCATCTAGATATGAGCCTAATTGGTTGGGTCCCTACATCATCATAGTAGCATATGTGTCTATTGCTTATCAGTTGTCTACTCCTAAAGGTGAACCATTACTTGAGCCCATAAAAACATGCACCTTCACAGATATTATACTTAGCCTCCAAAGAATCTCTTTTAAAAGTCAACAATAAAAAATAAATTAAAAAAATTGTCACTTTGATGAAAACCTCGCAAAGAGGCATCTTGGCGACATTGAAAAAAATCAAAAAAATGGAAACAAATATATATGTGATAAACAGAAATAATTCTTCCAATAGTGAAAACCACTTCAGTGGTGCTTTGGATAAGTGGGTAAAAGTAAAAAGCTATGTCACACTTCTATAAAGGAAACAACCAACACTGATCTAAGTTTTAAACTTCAATCACTAGAAAGTGGCATATATGTTTTGAATTTTGAAATGATGTAAACTAATAAAATGTGTATTTTTTAGTATATTTTATGTTTGTGTTTTTTGAAAAAGTTAAAAATTTATTTCAAAATAGTGTTTTTATAAATTAACACTATAATTTAGTCGCTGATAAAATGCTAAAAAATGATGTTAATATTTAAATTTTATTTTTGTGTATATAATAAATTTTATTTTTTTCCTTGAATTATTTTGTGTATATTTATAACTTGAAATTTTAGGGCATGGATATATATATATATTTTTAATTTTGATAAATATTTAAATGTGTGTATTAAAACATAGTTGCTTCCACTTGACATTAACTTTTATATTAAATATTTATCTAAAATAGAAAACAAATTGTACTATCTTAATCTAGATTCTTTTATCTAGGGCATCATAATTTTTATTTTTTAATAAGTTTTAGTATTTTTTTGACATGGTAATCAGCCTAATATTTTTGTGTCAATAACCCACTTTTAATAAAATAAAATAAAAATAATTATTGAACTATTAAAATAAATATATATTTGAAAACTACACTTTTGGTTCTACAAAAGTGTATTTTTACATTTTTAGAAAAATGTTATTTATATGAGTAGGAGTTGTTGAAACATTAAATTTTGCAAATAATTTTACTTTTTTAGTAAATTGGCCTCAAAGTGGTGCTACATATGCATTTATCCAACAATTTTAGTTGGAAAAATTGTGGACATATTTAACTTATCTAGAATAAATCTTAGTAGATCATATGTTTGACCAAAAATTGATTTTTAGTTATAAATACTAAAATTCACTTGAGTTGATAAGTTGGCTAAAAGTGTGACACAAATTTGTACTTTTACCCAAGTACCATGGTGAAAACTTGGCAAGAAGGTGCCATGTGTAGTCAGTCTTTGCTCTATCATCTGCCATCATTCTCTCTCATTTTTTACCTCCATCTGCCATTCTTTTCTTGTCACAATAAAGCTTTGTCACATGCCTTGAGAACCATTGAAATTTGGCTTCCTTCACTTTTCATGACCATTCTTGGCATCCATTGATCCCCTCAAGCCTAATAACTTGGTCTTATACCTAACTAGGGGCCATTCCTTAACCTACATATTTCTGGGATCCTACACATAGTATTAACCTTTAAAACATCAAAATCAAAAAACATCAAAATCCATTAAAAAAACAAAAAACAAAAAATCCAAAAAAATCATAAAAAATTAAAAAAATCATAAAACATCAAAAAAATCCAAAAAACATCATAAAACATCAAAAAATCCAAAAATATCATAAAAAATCAAAATATCCAAAAAAATTATAAAACATCCAAATCCAAAAATATCATAAAACATCAAAAACTCCAAAAATAGAGCTAGATTCAATCTGTGTTAATCCAAGTCTAGTCGAACTACATTATCGAGCTGTGCATTGCTACATAGGCAAGGCCATCTTTCGATGAGCCCTTGAGGCACTAGGTCATTCCCTTATGGTTTTTTTGAGTCGAATATACCATGATTTTTGTCATAATAATGAGTCATTTTTTATCCAAGCCAATTGAACTAGGATGTCTCTAAGTGTATGACATAAGAAAGGCCATCTTTTGATGAGCCCACAAGGCACTAGGTTAGTCCTTTAGGGTTTTTTAGGACCATCTTGGTCTATCATCACCAATCTTATAATAAGTTATCCTCTATCGAGAACAACACTTTGAAAAATAAGCAAACAAATATCCAAACCAAATCTCAAATCGACAGATCAACTATTCAACTAGTCTTCAATCCAAACCAATTAATTTCCTAATTATCAATACTTGTCAGGTCAATGGTCTTATCATTTTTTCCTGATGGAACTTTCAAATTTTAATGTTCCATCTCAAATCTTGTCACATTTTGAATATTGGGTTGGTATATGAGGGCTTAGGGTTGTGCTTGTCATGACTGTTGAAGGGTCTATCCTTAAGAAACCCTTGGCTCTGAATGCTTGCAACGTTATATTTTGTTGTTGAACTCTTGTTGCCTATTTTCGATCACATTAAAACATCTTATGCCATTTGCGGTCGTAGGCTAACTAGTCCCCCATGCCTAGGTCTGAGTTTCTTTTATCGTATAAGGTTAAGTAAAGGGATTTTTGGCCTTTACATCCTTTGCATCTCATGACTTAGAAGCTTTTGAGCCCTTCTCTCATGTCATCCTAGATGGTCCCCTTCATTAGAAAAACTTATGAGCTTGAATGTTTTCACTTAAGTTCCATCGGCCATCTCTCTTTATTGTGTATCATGAATTGCTTTTGGAGTGTATATTTTGAACTGGTGATAGGTGATGAGCGGTATTTCCTCTTACCACTCATTGCGTATAGATTTTGGATCTCCTAATCTCAATGAGCAATGAGTGATGGTCTTTGTTTCCCCTTGTATCATTGATTTATCTTATCGCTAATGGCTTTTGAGCTTTGATTATTGTAATAGCGATAAGTCATGGCCTCTAGTCATGTTTCTCTCTACATCGTTCATCGCAAATGGATTTAAAAAGGTAAATTTCAAATAGCGATGAGTGATATGATGGATCTCTCGAGCTTTGTGTATCGTGGATAGGTTTTAAATGATAAGTTCTACATTAGCATACGTAATATGAGTACATAATGTAATCACGAGGATCTCTCATCGCTAATTGCTTGAAAAATGTATGAGGAGGATTAGTGATGAGCAATGGCCTGGTGCTTTTGTATTTTCTTGCATCGCTCATCATAGATTCATTCTAAGGCTTAAGTTCCAAAAGAGCGTTGAGTGATAGAATTCTCTATTCAAGTTTCTTTTGCTAATCTGAATAGATCCTATGTACAATGTCTCTTCTGTCTTTGATTCTCATGTAGGTGCACATGTCTTAACCTAGCTTCTTCATTGTATGATGTAGAGTGGCAGGGAAGGTAACACACTCCTATGATGGCAAAGATACTCAACTTCAACGCTTCTCTCAAATACTCTTACATGGAGCCTTAAACTCCATTATTCATTAAGTGATCAGCCCCCACACACCTAGGGTTCACAACTCAGACCACTAACAAAGCTTGAAAGCATTTGGATCATGTCACATTAGGACAAAACAAGGTTTAACAACCCTCTAGCACTTAGGTTTCAACAAACAACTATCACTATGGTGATTTAGACCTAACTTCCTCTTAAGGCTTGTAGTCCTTACCCAATAGGATAGTCAAAATAAAAAACACATGGAGGACTATCAAGACATCAAACCCATGGATTCAGACACCCCACATGGACCCCTACAAAGTTCCAAAACCTTTCCTCTTGACTTTCAAGGAATAACTCACAATGACCCTTTCTACCGCTACTCCAAGAGGGCTAAATCATAGACTTACACCTGGGTATTGACTATCTAGGCTCTCCCCTTCACCCCAAAGCTGAAAAAAAAACTTCTACAAGTTTTTCACACCTGTTACCATCATTCCTAAGTTCCCTTCAAACATATTCTTCAAAATCAAGCAAAAACTCACTATTTTGCTTGTCAATTGGGCTTGCCACATAGAGATGTCAAGCCAAAACATTGCACCATTTTCCTCCAAAGTGCCTTCCTTTATCCAAGACCTCTAGGAAATAATATTACACTCATACACCTTCCATCCCACTGAGATTTTGCAACTCTATAGTGCGGGGATGGAAGATGCATCCATATTTTGCTCAAAACCCTGGTTTTAAGGGTTTTCATACCACCTCATAAAGAAATTTAGATATATCCTTTAATTCTCAATGAAAACTCACCACTCCAAAACCAAAATTAATCTATTTCAACCACCTATCCAACCATCATAGGCTTGGAGTGTGAAACAAAACGTACAATCCATATCAAGTACGGGATCAACAAATCTCACAGAAAAAACATAGAAAACAACAGATTTCTTATTGCAACTTTGTTCTCCACTTCAAAAACAACCTTTCCTCGACAAAGAGAGACATATTTGAAGCCTTCTAACTCCCTCCAATTTCCTCCAACTTCCATTTTAATCAGTTGGCCATTGGAAACACAAATAGACTTCATTTAAACACATAAATGCCTAATTAAGGCAATTTGACTAACTTTCCTTAATTTGCCTACATAGAGGCCTCCAAAATATATGAAAGGCATCCAAGCCCACTCAATTAAGCAAGGTGAATCCCATAAATTTCTAATCTACACCAAGGCATCCTTATTTATTAATTTTCCCATGTGTATTAGACTTACAAAAGGAGGATGGAGTCCATGTTTGTACAAAGAGTTGGTCACCAAGACCAAAAATCAACCAAACACCTAGAAGACCTATTAAAAAGCCTTGAAATGGTCCATAAGACCTTATTCCATTAAAAAAAAAAAAACAAAAACATAGAAAAATAATTCTAGGTCCATTGGACCCATGGGTGCTCCTGCACCATTGTATCTCCCATCGCTAATGAGATTCAAAGTGCAAAAATACATTAGTGATGTGTGATGGGAAGATGAACATGATCATGGATGGGCCATTGATCCAAGGGCTGATATTTCATTGCATGGATACTCACATCATTGATGGGGTTGATAAAGTATGAGATACATCAACGATAGGTAATGGCTATTGCTGGAAAAGAGAAAATGTGGCAAAATCTTGAGGACATCATATAAAGCAAAAAATATAGTCGTGAGATGAATGGAGAACCATTGATATGGTTTCAACGTAGGATGATCCAATGGACTGAACTTAATCATGATAATAATCTCATCACTGATTGCACCCTAGAATTTGGGGCAGGTCTGAGATGAGTGATGGAATGTATAAGGATCTATTCTCTTAAAAACGTTTGTTTTATGTACTTCATTGATATTAATGAGGAGGACAGATTGAGTTGGCAATGCATGGTAATTGTCAGATCATGTATGATTAATCAAGATTAGGGGAAAACATGGCAACATTTGAGGTGACATCATTATTTTCTAGGAACAAGTTGCTAAAGGCCACAAAATGATGCTCATGATCACCATGGATGAAGTTTTAAATCCTCTAAGATTGATGACCTAGATTCAAAGTTGAGCTTCTAAGTTATCAACTCACTCGCAAGAGGAGTTCTTGAATCATTAATTTCTTCATGCTCCAAATTTTCTATTTAATACAGATTGCTTGTTGTTCATTTTCACCATCTTTCAAGTTTGTAGTGAATGTGAGTTGTGGGTTAGTGAAGAAGTGTGAGGGTGCTAATTCACCCTAAGTTGAAAGCTTTGATTTAGAAGCTTTTGAGCTATCAAATTTTTCTCATTTTAGACTAGATAGTTTTCATCTTTTTTTGAGAGAGATGGGAAAGATTGGTATTCCAATTCTGCCTGTTAGGAGGTCTAGATGGCTTAATGTGTTTGAGTGCTATGAGGATATGTCTGTAGCTGAGAAAGAAAACCAAGCTACCTCTGAGGTTTCAAAGGGTAAGAGGAGGGCTCAAGGTCACAAGAAGAAAGAAATTGTCCAGAGTACTTACAATTTAAGAAATAGGACCATTCTCAAAGAAAAGGTCAAATTTAAGGGAAAGGAACAGGCTAAGCTTATGAAGAAGGCCAGAAGAAAGGACAAGAGTCATAGTGCCTATCTAGGGAAGAATAATTCTCCCATTGTGCTCTTTGATAGTCCTATGGATGTTGAAGGTGACATTGACTCGAGGTACAACCATTCTATTCTCTCTCTAGTGCCATACGAGATATTTGATGATGATGTAATGATGGTTCCTCCAATTTTGTCATGTTTAAGGAGCGGGCGAGCATCCTCTGATGCTGATGACTCAGAATAGAGTTTTCTCCTTGTTTTCTTTTTTTATGAAACCATGGTCTTTGCATGTCATGTTGCCTATATGATTAAATAATTTCTTTTACAAAACTGAAGAATACTTAGCCAAAGATCGTAGCCCATTGTAACACCACAAGTCTATAAGCTTAAACTATACCATACACATTAGTAGGATGTAAGTTTAAAACAAGAAAAAAAAGTAGTATTCCTATGAAATAATCCAACATGCATCATAATGTAAATAAAATAACTTAATTGAGAACATAAACAAGCATGGTTCATACCTATTCCATAGTGGATTGGTGCACTTTTGATATGAAAAGGAGCCCTTTTCCAATCCTTGACAAGCTCTTGGATGATGAAGAAGCTATCAAAATTCTATGAATTTGAATGACAATAGTGAACTTGTGCATAAGATGGTGGATTCAAAATGCATAACTTGTGTCCAAAATGAGAAGAAAAGCCTCTTATTTATAGATGATATTGAGAGAAGAAGAGGCAAAATGGATGAATGTGGGACTAATCTTCAACCAATGGCCAAATATCACTTTTCAAGATGCGAGAGGATGAAGGGTCAGAAAATTTTGGTCATTGTGCATGATAAATGCTATTAGGTGGATTTGAAGTTTTAAAGTTGGCTTGTTGGAGGGGGAGAAGAAAGAGTCTTAAATGCCAAGTTGGAGACATGTAAGAGAGGAGTTAAATTCTTTGTTGGAAGGACAAATCCCATTTTGAGGGATTTTCAAATTTGAAGGAATGTTCCCTTTTTATGCCATGTTGAGGGAAAATAGAGGATTTAATAAATCAATTAAATGATTGTCTTGTCCAAGTTGCAAAAGCTAGAAGATGTGATGGGTTTTGATTAGATTTAATCATGATTTTATTAATTTTAATGGAGGTTGGTTGATTGTGACATTCAACTTAAATATGTGGATTTATTTAAATTAAATGAGAAGATAAAGAACATTAGAGATTTAATTAAATAATTGGATTTATTTAATTAAATGAAGGAACTTTAGGAGATTAAAATAAAAATTGATTTATTTAATTAAAGAGATGAATTTAGCAGATTAAATAAAATTGATTTAATTTAATTAAAGAGATGAATATGGTGACTTAATTAAATAAAGATTGGTTTATTCAATTAAAAGAGGAAAATTGATAAATTTTAATCAGATAAAGATTATTTGATTAAAATGGTTAGGAGAGGGATAATTAAGGATGAAATGAAATTAGTGATTCCATATTAGATGCATGTATATTTTGCGTGCCTACATTTTTCCCCTCTTAGAAGCAATGTACCTATTGCATTGATTGAAAGAATGATGTTGCTGATATCGAAATTAATTTTTTTATTTATTGTTCGGATGCCCCAACGGAAAGAAGTACGTTGGTACATTTCCCCCTCGAGAGATTGAGCGAAAAGTTAAATTTGAGGGTCAATCTCACGAAAAAGAGGTTCAAGATGGATGTATGGATTCTTAGACTAACAGATCTATATGATAATCATGATGTAAATGAGATGTTTGTAAGATGCTTAGAATAAAAAATCTATATTATCCTAAACAACTTAAATGATGATGCAATGCATGTGTGATGGATGACGTTAATTATTACGATGATATGTATGAATATGAAAGATGAGAGTGCAGATGTAGGATGGATGCATTGATGAAATGAGACTATGTTAGCATGAAAGAGGGCAAAAAAATGAGAGGGATCAACCCTTGAATCCAAGAAGATGTATAAGTCCAGTAAGTCCTTGAGGCGTTGAGACTTTATTGGATATGATGATGAATGATGATGATGCATTGCTTATCTAGGGATGGGAGAGATAAAGAGCATAACTTTCCTTATGTTTGATAGCACACATAGGTATGATGCATCAAGGTATAAAGAACCAGGATGGCATTGCACCTAGTGTGATGGACTTTGAATCAACAATTAGATAGGAGTATTCTTGTTCACACTTGATATAGGAAACCTTATTCAGAATGTAGTTCAAATATCCTAGATATCTTGGACCAAAACATAGAAAAGAAAACCTTCCTATGTGGTTAACAAGACATCTAAAACACCTTCCCTACAAGCCAAACAAAGTAAGCATGACCAAGTTATATTACAAGAAAATCCAACAAGAACAATAGATAAAAAGATAATGATCATTGCCCCATTCCTTTCTCTTTAAACCATTTTGATTAGGCACCATTGAGAGGTCATTGGAATGAGCACAAAATTAGATAGTTCAAAAAGACAAAGATAAAGTAAACAAACCGGATAATGTTCTTCATACCGCTAGCCAAGACTAAACTACAGTGATGCCTAGTGTTCATGTCCATTGTAGGAAGGATGCTTCCTAGGACATGTTGTGATTAGGTGATATGGGATTGACTGGATGATAAGCTATTGATACCAAGAGTTGACTAGCTTGTTTTCTTACTAATCTAGAATTGAGACTTTGACGATTGAGCTTTCACTTTAAAACTTGCTAGACTTGCTTCTGATTGCTTTACCAAAGGATGAAAATGATAATTGATTTACTATGAATGAGGTTATTACGGGTGAGAGTGATATGGAGACAGGTGCACCATTTTGGGTTTTTTCAAATATTTGGATGTATTTGGTGTTTTTGAATGTTTTTGAGGCTGTTTTGATTTTTGGGTTTTTAAAATTTTTTGGTATTTTTGAGATTTATGACCAAGAGACTAACCCAAAGACCTATGCTAGGGGTCTCTAGATCCGATCAATATATTATCCTTTTCTACATTATATATGCAGAGACCACATAGTTTGACTGACGACTTGACCAATTTACTAGATGAAGATATAAACAAATGATGAATTGCTAGCTTATTATGACAAACTCCTAAAGGACTGACCTACAGTGTCTCGGGGGATGATCAAAGATCAAACTTTCCTACATTCAAGCTTAGAGATGATTTAGTTTGATAAGATGATGCATGGTTTTGATGTTTTTGGATTTTTGACTTGTTTTGGATTTGAATATGATTTGGATGATTTTGGATTTTTTTGATTTTAAGGAAGATCACAAGAATATAGATGAATCTGATTTGGTGCAGGTATAGGAACATGCCCCCAGTGTGATGTGATAGACTACTTCGATATAGGTAGGACAAACTAACCTTAGGAATGTGTCAAGTAACTTACTAGGGTGGAACATGATAAAAACACAAGATCAAGCTATGGTATAGACATAGATGTATGGATGATGGATGAATGGATAATTGAGTGTGTATAATAAGCCATGAAGATCATGGTGGATGGAGAGGGCCTTATTTACACTTGGTGCCTATTTTCTAGGTTTTCACGAAGGTACTTTACCAAAGCGCCACCGAAGTGGTTTTCACTAGAGGATGATTTTTTCTTTACTGTTTTCAATCCCTTTTTTTGATTTTTTTGGATCTTTATATTTTATTTTTAATTTTTTGTATTTTTGGTTTTACCCTTAAAAGATCAGGCACAAAATTTTTTAAGATGGGAGTTGTTCATGGGCTCTTGCAAAGGTTCGCCTTTCGGTGTTGATAAATGATATGCCCCTGATTTGTATCTCATTGTGATGATGAAAGGTCCCAACCAATTGGGTTTAAATTTTCCCTTGCTATTTGGATTTTGCACATTCTTTTGATTCTCCTTCAGTACTAGCTCACTGACTTGGAAGGTCCACCGCCTAATTTTCTTGTTGTAGCTGCATTTGAGGTAATTTTGATAGACTTGTAAGTGATTGAGGATCCATGCACTACTCATCTAATAGTTCCATCTAATTTAGTCGTGAGATTTGGTATTCTTCATCTGTAATGAGAGTTTGCAGTGATATCCTCAAGGATGGGAGCTCGCTCTCAATGGTGAGGATGGCTTCTGATCTATAGACCAGGGAGAAGGGGGTGGCACCTATTGGTGTGTAGATTCTTGTGTGATAGGCCCATAAGTTAGGATTTAGCTGTAGATTCCAGTCATGACCAACGTCATTGACTATTTTCTTAAGGATTTTCAGAATGGTTTTGTTGGTGGCTTCTTCTTGGCCATTGCCTTGGGGTAATACAGAGTGGAAAAGTGATGTTAAATGTTGAATTTTTGGCAAAGGTCATGAACATCTTGATTTTTGAAAGGTGTCCCATTATCAGAGATAATGGCTTGAGAGACACCATATTGACATATAAGGTAGTATAGGATGAACTTGGATATCTTCTTTCAAGTTATGTAGGTCATGGGAATGGCTTCGACACACTTCATGAAGTACTTTGTGGCGGTAATGAAGAATTTATGGCCATTGGATGAGGTGGGGGTTATTTTACCGATGAGATCGAGCCCCCATTGTGAGAAGGGCCAAGGTGTGATAATTGGATGAAACTCCTAAGATGGTGCATGGATGAGGTCCCCATGCTGCTGACACTACAAACATCTTCTAACAAAATCATGTGCGTCTCTTTCCATTGTCGGCCAATAATATCCTATCCTCAATAGTTTCTTAGCCACAGTCATTCCATTTGAATGCAAACCAAAAATGCCATTATGTACCTTAGTTAAAGTAGTTAGGGCTTCCTCAGTATTTAGGCAACGTAATAGGGTCCCTTCGATGCTCCTACAGTAGAGGGTTTCTCCTAGGATGACAAAGCGGGTTGAATTCTTCATGAAGGCTCATTTAAGGTTTGGGGTTATGTCAGCGGGGAGGACTCCTATTCTTAAGTAAGTGTAAATTTCGTTGTACTAGGGATCACTGGTACCAACACGTTCACAGATGAATTCAAACTTTGGTACCTTGGATGCTAGTACGAGAAGCTGCTCTACGAGGAATTCTTGTTTTAGGATGTTATGTGGGATTTCCAAGAGTGATCCAATTGTAGCCATTGCATTCGTTACTCTATTGTTTTCTCTAGGTAGTTGTTCAAATGTAATATCACTAAATGACTCCTTGTGGCTTTCCACCACATTATTTTATGGAGTCAGTTTATCATCATTTTTTTGGTATTCACTATTGACTTGATTGATGATAAGTTGTGAATCTCCATAGACCTTGAGTGCCATGATCTGCCATTGCGCAAAAATTCTTAATCCTATAACAAGAGCCTCTTATTCAATGATGTTGTTTGTGCAGGAAAAGGACAACTTATAAGATTTGGGTATGCAATAACCTTGTGGCATTATGAAGAAGATTCCAGTGCCTAACCCATGGTATGTATGGGATCCATCAAAGTACATTTCCAGTGGTCTGCTACGTTTATGTTGAAGATGGATTCATTGGGGAACTTTGATACCAATGGATTATTGGCATACATCAATGCTTTTGCTAGCTAATCTGTAATTACTTTCCCTTTAATGGCCTTTCGTTCAACATATTCAATGTCGTGCTCTGTCAGGATTATTACCCATTTAGTTGTTCGCCCTGTAAGAGTTGCTTTATAAAGCAAGTATTTGAGTGGATCTATTTTTAAGATTAGCTTGATCTGATGCGCCAACATGTAGTGTCTAAAATTTTCAGCTGCAAATATGACGGCTAGACAATATTTTTCAATAGGTGTGTAAATTATCTCATATCCTACCATGGTCCTTCTGATGTAATAGATTTCTCTTTCCCTTCCATTTTCATCATGCTGAGCTAAGAGAGCATCGAGAGCTATCATTGTTGCTGATATGTATAGGATCAATGGTTTGCCTAGAATTGTGGCATTCGAACTGGCGGTGTGATTAGGTATTCCTTGATTTTTTTGAATGCTTGGTCACATTTGTTGTCCCATTTGTATGCTACCCCCTTGTGGAGTAGATGATAATATGGGATTTTTTTGTCTACCAGCTATGCTATGAATCTACAGATAGACTGGAGTCTTTCTTGTAGACCTCTTAGCTACTTTAGTGTCCTAGGTGCTTCCATTTCAAGGATCGCCTTGACTTTGGAAAGATCTACCTTGATTCCTCTCATTGATAGGATATACCCCAGGAGCTTGCCTCATTGTACTCTGAAGATGCACTTCTTTGGGTTGAGTTAGACCTTGTACTTTTCCAATCTATCAAAAATGGAGCTCAAAGTTGATATGTGGTCCCATCTTTTCCTTGATTTAGCCAATATGTCATCCACATAATCTTCCACCATCTTATGAATCATGTCATGAAAGATCAATGTCATGGATCTCTGGTCAGTTGCTCCTACATTCTTTAGCCCAAATGGCATCATATTCTAGTAGTAGGTTCCCCAAGAACATGTAAACATTGTCTTTTGTTGGTCCTCCTATGCTATCATGATCTAATTATATCCTGAGAACATGTCCATTAGTGATAGCATCTCATGTCTGGCTGTCATATCCACTATTATGTCAATGTTTGGTAGTGTACAGTCATCCTTGGGACATGCTTTATTTAGGTTTCTGAAATCGATGTAGATACAGATGCCCCCATTTGGCTTTGAAATAGGTACAAGATTTGACACCCATTCTCAATAACCAATTGGCCTTATGAATCCAACATCCAAGAGCATCTACAATTCCATTTTAACTAGCAAGGTTATTTGGGGATGCATCTTTTTGAGCTTTTGTCTCATTGGTTTTGCTTCAGGATATACAAGCAAGTGATGAACCACAACTTCCATATCAAGACCCAACATGTCATCATAGGTCAATACAAATTTCACCTTTCTTTCTTTGAGGAATGCAACCAAGATTTCATGTTCTTCCATGAGAAGTGATTCAACATAGAAAGTTGTGTGTGGTAGCTCCTTTATTCCCAGGTTGACAGGATTGCATTGTTCTACTAAGACTGTTGATTTTTCTTGATGAAGTGCAGTGAGTGGAAGATTGAATCCTTCATCCTCTGGTGCCTTAGAGAGGTTTTAACCATTGGATGCATCCTTTATTTTTACTATTTTATGGTCAAAAAGTGCCACAGTGTGGTTTTTACTCAAGGACCTTGAGATTATTCTCAATTTCTCACTTTTGTGACTGAAGGATTCAATCATCTCCCCGTAGTAGGCTTGAGTGTCCAGTGTGATGTCAAACCCAACATTATGATCTATGTATGTTATTGTATCCCTCAATCCCATGAACTTTGAAACTGCCTCATTGTTTTTGAACGTGTCCAAAATTGGTGGTCCTCGTTGGTCATAATATATGAGTTGAGGGTAGACTAGGTTTATTTTGTGGGTTTGATGGTATGACTCAAAAGACAGGGTGCTAATCATGAGTAAGGGGGAGTCTTCAAAAATCATGGGTGAGCCAGTTATAGTATCCTTGCCACCACTACTACTACACACATAGGTTACATCAAAGGTAAAGTTATCTATAACTCGAACTATGGACATAGATAACTGGAGGGTGGTTGCTGATAGTTGAGGGGAAGTTCTGACTTCTTTAACTGGGGGAATTGTGCCACGTATGGTTACACTTGGAGGGGTACACCCAAGGCCAAGATTTTTCATTCGCTTCTCCATAATAATAAGTTCCAATCGGTCATTGTTGTTCTTTCTCAGGTTTCGATTCTTGTTATAGCCCATGCCCAACCTTAATTGAAGTCCTCTGTTTGCATCATCCATCAGAAGGGTTGGTACAAGTCTTTCATCTTGATAGAGAAGAGTAGATACATCTCTCTTTTCCACCACTTCTCGGCCTAGGTATCCCCAACTCCTAAATTCGAATGGCTCTGCTTAGAAGGTTTGAGCTATTATATTGGTGGGTGGTGGTTGTCCATGGGATGTAGGGGATTAAGGTAACTCCCCGACCAAAAAGGATCCTTACTTCATTCTATATTCCCCACACCCATTTTCTTGGATTATAATCTTGATGTTAGATATGTCAGGGATGGTGAGTGTATTTGTCCCAGAAGTGGAGGCTATGTTGGATGGATCTATATATGGATTTGAGGGGCCTTCATCAATCTTTGGGACTTGGGGGACTTTATAGTACTTGGCTTCCAGGTTCTTGTAGTAGGCGAAGGGTTTAGGATCACCATAGATTGTGACCTCTTGGTTTTGGTATGAAAAATTGACACATTGGTAGAAAGTCAATGCAACTGTTTGCATCCCATGGATCCATGGTCACCCTAGGAGGATGTTATATGGTAGATCAAGGTCAAGCACTTGAAAGGTGGTTTCCATAAAAGTTGGACCTACTTGAATAGGGAGTTGAATAATGCCTTGAGACACTCTTTCTTGATCATTGTAAGCCCTGATTGTGATACCCTTACATTTTTCAATGGAATCTTCAAAGATTCCCAGATTCTTTAAAATTTTGAGCAAAGAAATGTTGAGGCCTGCACCCCCATCCACCAAGACCCTTTTGACCTTATGTTTGTGAACTAAGAATTTGAGGTGGAGTGCACGGTTGTGATATGGTTGGGTGGGGAAATCCTGATTGGAAAATGTGAGGAGAATTGGAGTGGTGATGTTACCGACTAGAGCTTGGAATTGCTTTGTATCAAGGTTGGTGGAGATGATAGATCCAGCCAATGTTTCCTCAAGGATTTCTCTATGGGCAACTGAAATCTTCAGTAGCTCCATGATGAAGATCTGAGCAGGGGTTATTTTTAACTAGTCAAGGATGTTGTAACCATTAGGGACATATTTATGATTTGAGGTGGAGGTCCTAGGTGGTTGTGATGCCCCAAAAATGGTAACCTTTCCACCACATGTGGTGACTCCACAATCACCTTTGGCTCCCTTGATACTAACAATAGTGACCATTTCATCAAGGCATGCGACAACTCCTTCATACACATGGCTCACATTGCCATATTTTTTATTTCCTTTGTTGTTTCCTTGGTTGTGATCAAGCATCAGATTCGTGTAGATTTTTAGATCTTGATTTCCAGCTGGTTGCTCAACATTTATGATTTTTTCATCAATGAGGTCTTCGATGATATTTTTCAGTTTCATGGAGTTGGCAGTTGTATGCCCCTTGAGCTTATGATAATCGCAAAGGAAATTTTCAGTGTACTAGGGTGGTTTCACTTGGGGCTCTTGGTAATTATCATAAGTGGGGATTTTGATGAGGTTCTCATTGACCAACTTCTTCATGATGGATTCAATCGATTCCACAAGGGCTATGAAATTCCTCTTGGGGGGATATCGGTTTCACGAAGGTGGTCCTCCTTGATTATTAAGGTTGTTGACTTGATTGTGGGATGGTTTTTGGGTTACCATATTGACTTGTGCATTATTGCAATTGTTATTCTATGGTTGATGTTGTGTTTGGACATTCTGCCTTGGAGCACTGATGATGACCTTGGCATTGACCACTCCATCATTGGAGACATTCCTTTTTTTCTCTCATGTGTGAGGTTTCTCATTATAGCTAGTGGATGGGGGACTATCTTGATGTTCAAGATATGTAGGTGTGCCCCCTTGTACAATAAGGACCTTTTCGATGTTGAGCATCTTGGGGATCAATTGGTCATATGTGGCGATAAACTACATCTTCAGATAAAATGCTCTATTTTTGTCCAGATTGGTAATGATACTGCAAATTTGTTGCTCCTCTAGCATGGCCCATTTTATCTGATTGGCCCTGGATCACCATCGTTCTAGGAAGGAGGTGAATGATTCTCCCTTTCCCTATTTGAGTGCTGATAATTCCTCTAGACTAACATCTGTGTCGATGTTGAATGCATAATTGTTGAGGAATGTGTCTATGATTTCTTGGAATGTTCTAATGCCTATAGGTAGATGAGAGAACCACTCCATGGTGGGACCTACCAAGCTCTGAGGAAACAACCACATCAAGTATATATCATTGTACGTGACTTCCATGCAATATACTTGGAATTCCCTGATGTGATCTTCAGGGTTTCCAAACCCATGATATTTGTCAAATTTGGGGATTTTGAATCCTTTTGGGAATGGTATCATTGCAAAGCTCCTATCAAAAGGATAGGGATGTAGATTGTCAGGTGTCCTTGTTTTTTTTCCTAATTGAAGATCAAGCACTTGTTGTGATAGTAGTTTGATCTGTGTCATCACATTGTCCTATAGATAAAGAGGTGGGGTGAACATGTTTTGAGGGGGTTGGGGTGTTTGATTGATAGGTGGAGTGTTGGCAGGAGTTTGTTGGAAGCTTTATTGTGTGATTAAGGTTTGTTGATACACCTTCATTTGTTGTTGTACCAACAATGATTGTTGTTTGTCTTGTTGTTGTTGAGCTGCTAGTTGTTGTGCTTGATACTCTTGCAGGGCTTGTTGATATGATTGTTATTGGACTTTTTACAACTATGCCTCATATTGGGCTTGCGCTTGTGCTTGTTGAGCTTGATATTGGACTTGGGATTGAGCATGTGCTTGTTGGGTTGTTTGTATGCCCTAAGTAGCCTGTGCGGCTTGTGTGGCTTGTTGTTGTCATAGTAAAGCTTGGGCTTGGGCAGTCTGTTGCGCCTATTGCACTTGTTGTGCTACTAATTACGCTTGTGCTTGCTAAGTAGCTAGCTTTGCAACTTGTTGATTTTGGATTTGTCGAAGTACCTTTTGATAGGCGGCTTGTCGAGCTGCTTGCATCGTGATGTTGAATGAATTTTCCATGTTGGTTTTTGGTGGTGGCGGTGGTGGATTAGGAATGGTGTTGACCATTGTGATGAGAGGAATGGTCATGTCGATGATTGGGGTTTGAGTGGTGGATGGCGTGATTGAGATGCTTGGTCCTTGGGAGACCATATTTTGAGATAATTGAGAGATGGTAGATGATGTGTTGATTATGGGGGTTGCATGGATACTTTCCACCTATTGTTTTGATATCGATGGCAAGACGAGGGGTTTGTTTGGATTTTTTTGATTGATGGCAGGTAAAGGGGGAAGACTCGACCCCATGGGTGATGTGGATATAAGTGGTAGAGGTGGAAATTGTGGAAATATGGGTGGTGCATTCTCTTGAAGATATGATGATGAGGGATCGAAGACTTCCCCCACTCCAAACAAATCACCTTCTCCTTGTGAGCTCATAGGGAGAGAGGTTTGCATATCAAGAGGATAAACTGGTGTTGCATGAAAGGAGGATGAATTGGTATGATTATGAAGTGTGAGCAAAATGTATGGGTGTAGCGGATTTAATAAGATGGATTGTCCCGATATGGTGTTTGCATCCAACTCTTGGTTATTCACAAGGGGGTCTGCTTGAAAGGCATGAAGCAATGAGCTTCCCTTGTTAATGATTGGCAGAGTTGGAGCAATGGATGATGTGATTTGTGAGATGCTTTGAGTGATGCTCTGACATGGAGGTATGGGTGGGATTAGAGGAATGATCCCAAGAGGTCTCTCCACAACGGTTCTTACATCATAGTCGGAAGGGAGTTTAGCCCCTTATTTTTTCAATTCCAACATATATTGGGAGGGGTATAACCTCATCATGGCATTAAAAATTCAATGATTTTCAGGATTTTGCACCATCTCAAGGATTTGATCTTGTGTCATCCCTAAGACATTGTTGGTAATGTCTTCCACTTGACCTTCCTCTTGAGGATTTTGAGGCATTGGAGGAGGATTGATTGGGAGGTCAATAGATATTGTAGGGTTGAATTATGTTTCAGTTTGACTTAGATTGCTCGAAGTGGATGTTTCTTTGTTTTGCTCCATGTTTTTCTTGTATTGACATCGAGTTTTAACCATAAAATAGGCATCAATTTTTTAGGAATGTAAGAGATGAACTTCTAACACCTTAGATTGGTCTAAAATTTAGGGTCAAAGAAGAGAATCCAAGTTTTCATTAAGGAAAAAAGGATGGGGATGAGATAAATGGAGGATGGATGGTGTGGATGATTGAACCCTTTGAGAAATCTTGAAGGGGATACTAGAATTTAGGATTTTGATTTGGATAGTGCACTCAAAAACTCTAAGAGGTTGGATGTTGTCTTAGATTAATCTTGTACAAAAGATAAAAATTTGACTAAGTGTGTAAAGAAGGATTCATCAAACAACCCCTAGTCAAACAAAATGAGTTTAGATAATGAACTCCTAGACCTCAAAATGTTGGATTTTATCAAGAGGTAAACTTGTTCACAAAGATTGATAACTTGATCAAATATGTGGAGAAGGATCCATCTACACATATCTAACCAAACGAAATGATTTTGATTTTTCTACAAGTCTAGCGTGAATGATATTTTTAAGATTTTCAAGAGTTGTTAGTGAGGTGATTTTTTGATTTTGATGTTTGAAGGATGAATGAGAGTGATGATCTTGATCCTAGATTTAAACCTAGATAGAACTCCTTGCTACACGACCTTGGTATTGAAGAACATGCTTGGTACTTCCTATGTGAGAAATGCAAACCTTTGGAAGAGACTTGGATTTTTGTTAGTAATAAAATTCATACAAATTTGGATTGTTCTTTGAAGCTTTCTTGTAAAAACTATAAACCAACCTTTATCTAACTTACAGAAGTCTTTCAGGATGCTCGTCATGAGATTTTGGACTAAGAGTTTTGAACTTGGGTTTTTAGATTTTGATTTTGCGGGAAATCATTTGGAAGAACACATGTATGGGGTTCAATTGTCTCTTAACTTTGCTTAATGATTATTTTTACCACAAACAATTTTTTATTAGGTTTTTAAACTAGATGTCTAATGTCCTAACTTCTTCTCATCCCATAAAGCCCATTATGTGGAAAATCGAGGAAATTAAGGAAATTTTTTTCTAATGTTGACTTTAGTGAGATAAAATCATGATAAAACCCATGTACTTAGA
This sequence comes from Sequoiadendron giganteum, assembly GCA_007115665.2. Lineage (NCBI taxonomy): Eukaryota > Viridiplantae > Streptophyta > Pinopsida > Cupressales > Cupressaceae > Sequoiadendron > Sequoiadendron giganteum. The sequence continues at coordinate 106,321,934 of CM021107.1, read as the reverse complement.
TGCCTCTAAGGATGCAATCCCCAGGGCAAGCAAGAGCACTTAGATTTGTCAAAGGTATTTGTCTCCACCAAAGGGTTTGAAATTTGGAAGACTTCGTGAATGTTTGCTTTCAAGTGTTTTGGATCCAAGCAAAGTGTTTGACTTCAAGAATATGCACAATCCTAAGATGAAAAGACAATATTTGTTGGGTTCCCACTTGGATGAATCCAGCTATGCTTACTCTTAGTGGATGATTAGATGCTTTACCACACAGGCTCCCCCTTATAGTGCACTCACTTCTTGGGTCAACCAAGCATCAGTACACATGAATCTCTCATGGCATACTTTTCATCTCCACTAAAATCCGTAAGAATGTGGGGTAGCTTCAGAATGACCATTCTTGCACCAACAAATAGATGAGGATTTTGGCCTTTCTAAACAAGGGGTTTTAATGCAAGAATTTAGTTCATGGGGGACTATCCATGCAATAAGAGACCATTGTTTCCCTTCTTTTTGAAATGATCCTCGTGATACTCGAACTTTCCTCATGTACCCACACTTATATACCGACAGGAAGTCGCTTGGCTTTAGCATGTTACCAATTGGGTCGTTCCCTAGGGTGATTAATTTTTTCCACTAGGCAGGCCCTCTATAGAGAAACAAAAGTGAGCAAGTACATCTATAGTTTCGATCAATCTTTGTTGAGAAGCAAAGAGAGAACACATGAGATATACCTAACTCACACTCACAAACTTCGTTCAATTTTAAACCCAAATCAAAATGTGGAGACAATATTTTTGAAAACTTAATATCACAAAAAGACTTTTGATTCTCAAGATTTTCATGAGTCACGAGAGAAGTGCATACATCTTTTAGATGATATTAATTTGTGAAAAATATTATAAAACACCAAATGCACATGTTCATTTTAATTTCCAAAGGCAAAATTGAGTTCTTTTTAAAGCCCAAAAATCAAACTATGAGAGTTGTTTGTCAAATGTTTAGAACCCAAATTGAAATTTAGTAAGTATCTAATGTTATTTTTAACCCTTTTTAGCAAAAACAAAAGCTTTTGTAGTTTTCATTTTAGAATCCAGAAGATGTGAGTTGGCCTAAAACAAAAAATAAAAGCATAAAATGGAAGCTCTAAGCATTTAAAAATGCTTTGTCAACTTCAAATTTAATGCTCAATTCTTTTTAACTCTAAGATTCTTCAAAGATCATTTCTTATGCTTCAATGTTGCAAGTCCTTTTCACAAACGAAATCCCTGCAAGATAAAAAAGAAAAATCATGTGAAGATCAAGTTATTAATTAAACTTGTCTTTAAGCATTATCTTCAAATAATAGAATGATTTTAAATGAAAAGACTAATGATTTTGAAAAAAATCATTAATAAGAACCCTTATTTTCCATAGCCTTCTCACAACATCAAAGCCTTTAGTATAAAATATTTGATCATATACCAATGATCAATGCAATCTGCATTAGCAATCCAAAATCAAACAATTTGAAGTAGCCGAGTAAAGATTTGCAACAATTAAATGCAAACAAATAAATATTTTGATTCCCATCCACCCAAGCCTACAAAATGTTATAAACCAGCAACAAAAAATGTAGGCAGATTGTGTGGTGGGTTGGATTTAGAAAATTGTAAATGTTCAATGAATGCTTAATGACCAAAGCTTGCAGGATATCAATGCAAAACATTTAAGATACACCGCACCAGGTTGCATTTACTACTGACAACTATTTTTCATGAATAGACTCAAAGATATTTTATTTACTAGTGGCAGTGGATATATTGTTTTTTTCATTTACTATTGACAGCTGCAAATAGAAAATATTTTCTTAGAGATTCTTGTTACACGAATACCCAAAGGAACATAATTATCATAGTTTACGTTGAACAAAAACCAAAAAGAATTTTGCATCACATTGAATGCCTGAATTGATGTTTTAAGAAAAGAAATAAGAAACCTATCTCAAGAAGATCGTACGATATGCACCAAACAAATTTATTGAAAAGGCTTTAAAACGCCCTGCAAAAGTCATGCCGGTTAAAGTTTATTTCTGGTTGGGTTCAGATGTCTCGAGGAGGATGGATAATCTTTGAAGCTTGTGCTGACCCATACTTCCCTTTGATAGTAGTATTTTGCATTGCCTTCTCCTTTTGCCTAAGATCTTGAGGAAGCCAAGAAAGCAATGCTTGTAACTGTAAATATTAATGTCACTCCTTTACTTGATAACAAACCTTTGCTTGTGGTTGAGGAGCCTGTGACATATGTTAACAAGACGGAGGAAAAAATTTCTTTCAAACAATTGGTAGAATATGCACATGTAGAATCTGATTGGATATGGGAACAAGCAATGTGAGCAATCATCAATGATAAGCAATATGGAGCCCTTAAAAGCCTTGTAGAGAGAAGGTAGACATTTTTTGAATAAGAAGTGTAGTGAAAGAAACATGAGGTTGAAGAGAAGAGCCCTAATCTAAAGAGAGCACTTGCGGAGTTTATTAAGATGTTGGAGGAGTGTAAGGGGCTTACATCAACAAAATGTTGGAGAAAATTTATCTCTCTATTTGAGAATAATCCAATATTTCATACCATTGAGCGCAAAAGAGATAAAGAGGAACTATGTGAGAACTATTTTCTTGACTTGCAGTGCAAGGAAAGGGACAAAGAACGTGAGCAACAAAAGAGGAATCTTAGTGAATATAAAGAATTTTTGGCATTCAGATTTGGAGAAAAAAAAGGCTAAAGTCAAGTACACGTGAATGGCTTGAAATGCAGATAAAGGTAGCGCCCAAAGATTTGGAGGTCCCACAAATAATCAGAAAAGCAACAATGATATCCTCTAGCAAGAATATTACCTTTTACGTAGTACCTATCTTCATGAGAATATCTACCACCAATCGCTCAAAGTTTTCCAGATCAGTGTTGGGATGAATGATTCATCAGAAAGTTTTTTTATGTTTCATTATAGTAACCATCACTTATATTTTATGAATGATAAGGCATTCATGGTCATAAAAAGTGGGTTCATTTGAACCATACTTATAAAGATTTGATTGCTCAAAACTACGCAGCTAAATACCAATAAATCATGAAGTAACAAGGTGTATAATCATCTTTTTGATTTAAAAAAACACGAATATAAGTTTATGTTCAATGATCAAACTTTAAAGACATAATTTTAGTCAGTATAAAATCTGAGAAGGTAAAATTTTGTGTACCCTTCCTGTAAAGTTGTAGTCAACAAAAACCATAGTAATAAGATTATTCATACCCCTCTTCTTTTAGAGTTGCACAAGAATAGCATAAAATAGAATGTTTAAAAAAACAAAACACAACTATTCCCTTAAACTAGCCCTACAAATCTCGACCTGCAAATCTCAGTAGTAAATGATAGACCATTTCTGTTGGACACAATACGACCAAATAGATAGGGTTAATATCATTTACTCATTAAATGATAGACCATTTTCTTTGGTCGTAGTTATGAAGACAACGATATTTGGCCGTAGTTATGAAGTCTCAAGAAATATTGATATGAAGCATTTAAGATACTCATTTGATTACGTTATACACTAGGAGAGTATAATGAAGCATTTGTGGAGCAGTTCAAGATGACTCAAAAGATTGTTGAATACTTCTGAATAGGAAGAATAAATACGAGTAGGCCAAGCATTGCATACACAATTCTTAATCAAACTCTACCAATATCATTTGGCTCAAGTGAATTAAAGAAAATTATGGATGGATGACTCAAAAGATTGTTGAAAATGACATACAGTCGTTGCTAAAACCTTACTAAATTTTACGTATTCATTTGGCATGTTATACCAATTGAAAATTCAGTAGAATAATATAAACAAATGGAAACTTTCTCAGGCGTTATACCTATCCTATTAGAAACGTTCACAAAATTATGGAAACATGGATATGACAGGAATCATTCGACTGAAATTTTATTAAATAAATGTCTTCTCATGAAATGCAATGACACATAAAATGTATTTAACCATGAATAACAATGAAGAAGCTACTGTCAATAGAACAATTAAACACATCTATACAGATGAAAGTTGATGTAACAAAGATAAAAGTAAATTGTAAAACATAACCACATTCAAAAGTGCCCTCCTTCTAGCGTCAGATGTAACACCACAAATCTGCAAACTTAAACTATACCATACACATTAGCAAGATGTAAGTTTAAAATAAGGAAAAAAAGTAGTATTCCAATGAAATAATCCAACATGCCTCATAATGTAAATAAAATAACTTAATTGAGAACATAAACAAGCATGGTGCATACCTATTCCATAGTGGATTGGTGCACCTTTGATATGGAAAGGAGCCCTTTCCCAATCCTTGACAAGCTCTTGGATGATGAAGATGCTATGAATTTGAATGACAATAGTGAACTTTTTCATAAGATGGTGGATTAAAAATGCATAACTTGTGTCGAAAATGAGAAGAAAAATCTCTTACTTATAGATGAGATTGAGAGAAGAAGAGGAAAAATGGATGAATGTGGAACTAATCTTCAACCAATGGCCAAATTCCACTTGTCAAGATGTGAGAGGATGAAGGGTGAGCACATTTTGGTCATTGTGCATTGTAAATGCTATTAGGTGGATTTGAAATTTCAAAGTTGGCTCGTTGGAGGGAGAAAAAAGAGTCTTAAATGCCTAGTTGGAGACATGTAAGAGAGAAGTTAAATGCTTTGTTGGAAGGACAAATACCATTTGGAGGGATTTTCAAATTTGGAGGAATACTCCCTTTTCATGCCATATTGAGGGAAAATAGAGGATTTAATAAATCATTTAAATGATTTTCTTATGCAAGTTGCAAAAGCTAGAGGATGTGATGGGTTTTGATTAGATTTAATCATAACTTGATTAATTTTAATGGAGGTTAGTTGATTTTTACATTCAACTTAAATATTTGGATTTATTTAAATTAAATGAGAAGATAAAGAACATTAGAGATTTAATTAAATAATAGGATTTATTTAATTAAACAAAGGAACTTTAGGAGATTAAAATAAAAATTGATTTATCTTATTAAAGAGATGAATTTAGGAGATTAAATAAAATTGATTTATTTAATTAAAGAGATGGATATAGTGACTTAATTAAATAAAAAATGGTTTATTCAATTAAAAAAGGAAAATTGATGAATTTTAATCGGATAAAGATTATTTGATTTAAATGGTTAGGAGAGGGATAATTAAGGACAAAATGAAATTAGTGATTCCGGATCTGATGCATGTATATTTTATGTGCCTACACCTATATTATAGAATTTTAAATATATATATTATCATTCTTCAATAAAATCGTAATACACTAATGAGTAAATTAGTTGATACTAAATGACTCCAATCGGTTGGGCAAGAAGATAGCCAATCATTTTGTTTTTTGAAGGCATCTTGCAATTGACGTGTCTAAATACAACAAACGTGTCTCTAAGAGGAGCCACCCCAATCATGTATAAAGGAATTTGAAGCAGATTGAGGGAGGCATAGGGAAAAAATGGGTAAGGAAGAATGTTGGAGAAGGAACTCGGGCTACTTCTAGGAAACTTCGTTACTAGCATGACACTTGAGTCTTTTCATGTCCATAAACAAAAAATAGCTAAATGGTAAATACAAGTATATGATATTGACCTATAAACGAGATGGATTGGGTTTATCCTAGCAATGAGAAACCTAGTTCAACCCCCATAGCCAGATATCTTTGATTTACGAATGTTTAAATATCTAAAACTGTTTAGTATGCATAGATGGGCCAAGGCAAGAATACTCAATCCCTTTGGATTAAGGGATACAGGATTCTAAGGGCTGACTTGCTGGGAGAATAAGCATAGCAATACAATATTGATACAAAAAATTATAAATAAATAAATGAAAATAAGAACCCAGGCAATTAAATAGAACTGGTTAGCAAGCCACTTCGATTAATTTAGTAATTAGTTACTTAATCATTCCATGAATGGTAATCATGTGATGATGAATTAATAATATACTCATTTATCTTATTAAGGCAATAAACTGAATGCACTACTAAGTCACATACAAGTTAGTACCATGTTTAATTTAATTTAATACAGAATCATCCACAAATTAAGTTCACCTAACTAATTGGAATTAATAAACAAATTTTCTTGCAAATTCAGGTTACAATCTTTAAGGACAAATAGACTTAAAAAATAATGAGATGAATAATTGACCAACAAATATAACAATTAGTATGTTTAATCACAAACACAATTATGGATAGTTCACTGGATGTTGTTTACATTACTCATGTGTTGCTATTTTCTCTAATTTTAATCTATCTGCTAAGTGCCTATAAACTCATTTGGGAGGAAGGGCCTGAGAAGAGTGGTGTCTTAAGACCCTCCATAGGTTAGCCCCTAGGACCCTAGGATCAGGGTTGGGCTATGGATGGGTAACAGACCTAGGCTGCACATAAGCTTTGTTGGCTTCCCCCAAATGAGTCATGTTATTTTTGAAGAGGTTTCAAACTGGAGTATGCAGTTACTAGTCACCTAGACTGGGAGGCTGTAGGTTACAACCCCTCGAGATTGGTCAAGGGCTTCATGTGAATTTATCCAAGGGGTAGAGTATGTAGTTATAAGTCACCAAGTAAAAGGGTTGTAGATTACAACATTTATACTAGGAGCCATGGCTATAGGCGGATCCACCTTTGCCACCCTCCATATGATTTTTGATGCCTCATGTTTTTCTTATGTGAATGACAACTTAATTGTTAGTGCTAATGGATTTGTGCCTTTGTGGAATGTGGTCCAATTTTTGGTTGTAGGAAATCAGATACACATTCCCTATCTAAGAAGAGCTATTTGACAACATTCCAACCTTTACCCAAGCCAATCCAAATTAGGATCAGGTAATGAACATTATAGTGGTATGAGAACATAATCTTGCCAACCTGTGATGGATTCTTTTGAACATACCTACCATAGAAGAAATCCTAACAACAACATACCTACAAATAACTTCATGGGGGACCCTTTGAGAGATGAATTTAGAGCCCAACTTGAAGAAAGTAAGAAGAAAAATTAGGCCATACTTCAAGCTCTCCAAAACCTAAATAATCATCATGAGAAAGAAACAAACTCTAACCACTCTAAAGAAAATAATCCCACACCACAAGAAGCACAAGCTCTAGGCCCACTAGGCCCTCCTTCTTGCCTAGGGAAGAACACATGGAGGTTAACGGACCCCATATGGAAAGTGTAGAAGAAATTGTCATAGCCTACTATAGGTTTGATCCAAAAAATAGGGAAATCATCCCATTTAAAGATTTATGTGATGCTAAACTTAGAGAAGCTCCTAAGGGTGAAAAAGGGAAAAATAGACAATCTAATAATGACCTCAAAATTAGGGTCATCAAGCTTACTCTCCCAAAATTTGATGCAGAAGGAAAGGTCGCTGCTCATTCATGGGTACAAAATATTAACACTTACCTATCACTTAGCCCCATGATGGAAGAAAATGATATAAAATTTGTTGTACTATACCTAATAGGGATGGCCCATGATTAGTGGCACCACTGGCTCATTACCCAAGGACATCAAAATGTATCCACTTATGATGATTTCATCTAAAGGCTCATAAAAATATTTGACCAAAAATATTCTGAATGGTATTTACATGAACTCATTACATTGGATGGGAGCCATTCTTGTCAATATGTTTGTGGTTTGGTCTTTTACTCTTCCATGATGATGTAGAAATCATCAAGCTAATCTATTACATAATCGTTTTGTTCAACATGGGTGTGGCACCAATGACTAACGATACCCTATGCATGTGCTCTATCTTTTGTCTTCCCCTGTTCTCAAATGATTACATAAAACCACCTGGGGAGATTTTTGAGAATCGATTGAAATTAGGTTTCAAAATGAAGTGGAATAAAATTATAACTCAACTAGACACTTGTTTCTCCCCTGTTTATAAAGAGGATTTCATGGCTGAAAAAAGAGAGTTTAGAGAAAATTTTGAGTCTAAGAAAGGTCTGGTTGAAATCTATGCTCAAAGAGTAGAAGAATTTAAATAGATAAATTAGTGAATATATCAGAAGCCAGTCGAGGGTATAAGTCATACTATATTATGATCTTAAAATAGTTTTACAAAGCAATATCAGTAATCAAAGAAAATATTAGTTCTAAAATATGTGCTCTCTTGTGTGTTTTGTTGGTTTTTTTTATTGTAACTAGGTTGATCTTCTATTCTACCTATATAATTGCCAATTCTAATCAAGGGCAGCTCGAAGGACTTGGACCAACTAACGAGGATTTTAACAAAACCTCCTACACTTCAGGCTTTGCAAGACCCGGGAGGGTGATCCCCTTAATGTGTTTATAATCTCAAAACCAAACTTATAAAAAATCATTAACAATAACATATAATCTCATTTAGTAGCTCAACAGAATAGGATAATACTTAATAGAATTGGCTTTTCATTAATAGTATCAACTAATTGGAGCATGAGAGGATTACAACAATACTTCACAACTTAAGATAGTCATTGATTTGCAATTTGTAGCAATCTCTAAGAAAAGACAAGCAAATACAGAACCTCACAAACAAATACAATTTAGACTAGTACCATATACCATTGGGGAGTTGAAATCACAAGCATTTACGGATCTGTGATAGATTCAAACACATAGCATATAAGATCTCTGACAATATTGCCTTACAATACCATCAATTTATATCCTAACCAAATACTTCTTATCAAATCCCTTCACAAACATATCCACCTATAACTCCATTCAAGCATTTTAATTAATTCTTTGAATTAAAGCCAAAATGAGAATTATACACACCACAATAGTGAGATGAATGCAATAACCCTTGATTATATTATTCAAGATTATGATATACTTATAGAAGGGAGAGACATGAAATCAAAATGAATCATTCTCATTCAGATGCTAGTACTGTCACGAAACATCAAACCCTCATAAATTCAAAACCCTACTATAGAATGACACAAAAACCTAAATTGCATTTACACTAAACCAACATGCTTTACAGCTTGCTCTGCAACTATTCTTAGACTCGACCTAAAAATATCTAACTTGCTAACTAGTATTTCTAGCCTTGAAATAGTTCTTATAGAGAATGAAGGAGCAAACAAGCATCGGGCCAGAAATACACCTGTCACTGATCACTTGGACTGCCTTGTGACATTTCAAAAATTTGTTACAATAGTTGAGTGCTTGGAGAATATTCTTGTTTATCCCATCTGTTGGAGAAATAGTTGTTGCATTAGCCACACTTCAAGAAACCTGCACAAAAACTACCTTCAAGACATAACCAAAATATGTTATAACTATAACAGCTGAACTATTAACCATCAGTAGTCAACATTTTCCTACTCCTCCTCGGTTAAATATTTGTCCACCCATCTCTGATATTCTTCATCCGTTGGCCAATCAAATTTTACCACCTCATTCACCTTGGTATTGTAAGGTGTGTATTTCACTGCTACTTTATTGGCCTCTTTCAAAAGACTCCAAAAATGTGTTGGTGTTAATTATCTTATAAATACTACTCACCAACAAATCATAGTCTGAATCATCACAAATCAACTTGATTTGTGCATTGATGATTTCATCTGCTCTATCCTGCCACTATTGTAGTGATTGAACATCTCCTTGTGCATCAATTATATCTAGCAAAAATGTATCACTCCAATTATCAAAACTCTTTATCAATTCCTTAATCCTCCTACTCAAATCATCTGGCAAGGTTTGAAAACCCTTCAGGGTATGTGCAAGATCATGATGGGCCAAAAAGTGCTGATATCTAAGTGATATGATGGCCCATATGGCTGAAGACTTTTTTTTACCCAAAATTGATGAAACGAAAAGGGTTTTAAAAGGAGATTCTAAGCTTTCCACCAATATAAATTATGCTTTACTTTGAATTTAATAAATAATTATTATTCATTTTTTATTTGAATTACGACTAAAGTCTTGATTGATAGGCTGATTGAAAAAAATCTATAGCTTTGAAATAGTATCACATTTTTTGAATCCAAAACATATGTCACATTCTATGCTTCACATACTATAGGATTACAAATAAATAAATAAATCATGAAGTTTTGACCAAGTTAAGGTGGTCAGACATACGAGTTTTAATATTTTTTAAAAGTTGTAATAAAAAAATCATAATTAATTATTTACTTGGAAAAAAATTACAAAAAATTATGCATCACATTGGGACATGAGTCCCCTACTTATATCTAAAATCTTATAAAAAAATATTATCATTTTATTGTGGTTAGGGTGGTCAGACAGAAACCTACTTCTTATTTTTTCCCTGAAATTGAAGTACTACTACATTGAAATTTCAAATTTTCAACAAATAGATTTTATTTTAAAAAAATAAACCTAGTAGTTTAGAAACTACATTCAATTTGCTACAGATTTTGGGTAAGTGCAAGAAGTTGGGTCCACGAAGAGGGGAAGTTTCGGCCAAAAAAAAAATCTCATAGAAAACGCGTATGCGTTATTAAAAAACGCGTATACGTTATGCATTGGGTACTCGAGCCTAAAAAAATGCGTATGCGTTATAAAACGAGTATGCGTTATAAAATGCGTACGCGTTTTTCTTTTTAGAAACGCGTACGCGTTTTAAAACGCATACGCGTTTTTCTTTCCAAAACGCGTACGCGTTTCTAAAAAGATTTTTTTTTTTAAAATAATCAAACAAATAAAGAGTGCATATGCGTTTTGTAATGCGTACGCGTTATTAAAAACTTGAATCTCCAACCCACTTGCAGCCTTGGTTTTAGGCTCGGGAAAGGCTTGGCAATCCGAGCCTTAGCCTTTGACCTGCAACTAAAAAACTAAGGCAGATTGAAGAAGAATGTCCATCTTTGACAGTATGGTTGATGGATTTTTTTTCTGAATCAATCTATAAAATTAAAACCCATTACAGAACACGATTTCTTCTTTCCAAATATATAATTTTTATTAATATTGGATTATATTTGATATTTTTAAATTAATTTCAAAGCAAACTAGTCCTTAAACATGAAATATCAGACTTTTTTGGTTTTTTAATAACTTTTTTTTGGTGAAGTTTCTTGTAAAAAAAATTATATGACATCAATCTTTAGACAATTCTTTATAGAATGAAAAAAAAAGTTTCAAAAAATGTTTAGCTTAGGTCAAATTATGTTGTCTGTACATGTTGATTTTTAAAAACAACAATTAAGGCCAATAAAAAAAAATATATTTAACAAAAAATTACAAAAAAAATTCCTCATCAATCTTCATGTTGTTAGCTCTCTTTCCTCAAAAGGAATTAGCAAAATACTTTTATTTGGGTCAAAAAGTGGTGTCCGTACACGTGCATGGTATGGTAAAAAAACAGGGACTTTTAAAAAGTGGTTTTTATAGATCCCTATCAAAATTTAATTTCTACAATTTGGGTATTTGAATAATTTACATATTTAGAAATTAGATTCAAAATTCAAACTTTCATATTACTGATTTTTTAAAAAATTCATTGTGTAAGTGCCTCAAATTTTTAGTCCAAGTGTGACAAATTATAAAAAACAACAAAAACACTTCCACTTTTTGAACTTTTTGTGGACCCAACTTCTTGCATCAGCCCTTTTATTCTTACATATTTTTGAAATAATATAGATAATTTATTCAAATTTTTACGTCAAGTTGCCTAACTCTAATTTTTTGAATTTTATTGCCACTTAAGGGCCTGTTTTTTCCATGATGATCCTACACATACCCTTCAGTGATTTCAAAAAAAAATGAACAGGCCTCAATGATTGGGGCATGTTATCTACATAAAATCTAGAGGCCCTATATATAATATCCAGATCATTGGCCCTAGGGATCCACTTCTCAGCCAAGGGATGCAAAAACAAAAATCAAAAATATGAAATGCTTGTTCAAACAGACTCACACTTAAAAGTCAAGTGGGTCATCTTCGCAATCACGGCCCACATCTTAAAATCATGTCGACTCACACAACCTTGTCACCCCCTAGAGGGCGCCCGTGTTTTTGTCTTTTCTAGGTGCGTACTCAAGGTGACAGAAGTGGATACCGAATCCCTTGAGCAAATAGTCCGTGGTGATTATATGGTGAGTGTCTTGGGGTAGATTCTTCCCTCCCCTTGCACCGTGATTGAAAAGATGTCTGGTTATTGACACGACTGGCTACTACACTAGGTTCTTAGTAAGTCTTTCCATTCAGTGTGGCAATGGATATACTCCCTCGAGAGACCTCCCAACCTTTAGAACAAAGGCTTTGGGGATGGTTATCCTGTCAACTACTATCAAGTTGGATTTTCATCAACAACTTGCTTTTGATTATAGTGGGTTGGAAACCTTCGCTTTAAGTGTTCCCACTTAAGTCGTTCTCATAGTGTGAGTACATTTTCCCACTACGGAAGGCCTTCTAAGGGTTGTAATAAAGCATTAAATGCATAAGTATGAAAAAGAGATAGGTCTAGCTTTTTGATCACCCAATAAAGGGGAGAGCATATGCTTACTATCCAAAACACACAAAGCAAGTGTTCAATTTTAAACCCAAAATAAAAAGATTTTCTAGTCTAAGTGAAGATGTTGCTTCACATAGACATGGTGTTCAATTTTAACCAAATTAAAAAATGTGGTGGCTACCCTAAATTGATAAATTTCAATTAAATTGCCTATCCTAGGATTGGTAAATTGAAATTTATGTGACTATCCTAGGATTGGTTCCTTTTAAACACAAAAAATGAAAGAAAACATGAAATTTTGGCCTCGGATGCGTCAGATCCAGATCACAATGATGATAAAAAATAACAACAAATATTACCAGTTACCTGCGGCTCGGTTTCTGTCAAATGCGTTGTGGTCTGGCAAATGCGTCTCGGGAAGACTCATATGCGGTGTGATAGAGCGGATGTGTCGCTCGCGATCACAAATGCAATGCGACAAAGTGAATGCGTTGTTTGGGTCTTCAAATGCGTCGTTCCATACTAGACCTGCAAAAAAAATTATTTGAAGCCGAAACCTGCAAAAAAATTCGTGTTGGAAAGTTGGGTTCACCATTGTAATGACCTAAAATATCCTGCAAATATCAACAAACCATTATTGTACCTGCAAGTTAATATAAATCAAATAATGGAATACAAATAGAGAATAAATAAGAAAAGAGATGAATTAGATAGATCTCACCCATATCTCTTCTCCTCCATGCTTCACTTCCATTATACCTTATTGGGATTGTTGTAATAGTTTGATGCCCTCAAATTTGTGAGCAATCCTATAATGTCTAGCCCTAGCCAATGCCTTTGAAGGATTTGAAATCTAAACTATTGCAATGTAGAATGTTATTCCTATTATGCAAATAGTAAAATAAGTAAAAGCCTATAATAAAAGTGTAAACAAATGATCATGGATCCGAAAATGAGATCAAGATTGTCATTTTATAGAAAATGCAATCTTGAATGGACAGACAAGATGAGACATTGAGGAATACCCTAGAATCAAAGGTCAAGATTCAATAAGGCAACCTCAATTAGGGTTAGGGAAAAATACCCATAGGTGTAAATAAGATTTAATTAAATGAATTAAATCCAGACTAAATGTGACAGTGGAGATGAAATTAGTAAAAATCAGAAGACAGGAGGTTGAGATTTTAGAAAATCAATAATTTTGGAAATTACTTGATTTGTAGAAGAATATTTCCCTTTTGAATTAAATTAATTAAAAATACAGATTTTGTGAGGTAACTAGTAATTGATTTTTGAAATTAATTACTAAATGAAGAATCAGTTAAGTATGCGAGATATTTTTAAATGATTTGTTTTATTTAAAAATATAGAAGTGTCACATGCCATAATTAAATAATTAAAATAATTATTTAATTTAGAAGAAGTAGTTAATTAATTAAATAAATAAATGAATTTATTTAATTAAGAGAGGATTTAGGAATTAGTGACACATTAAATAAATATATTTTAAATATATTCATTTAATAATCAGGAGGACATTAATGATAAGGATTAGTTAAATAAATTCATGACTTTATTTAATTATTAGAAGATTTTGACAATTTGTGACATATTAAATTGAATAAATAAGATTTATTTATTTAATAATCATGAAGAATGAAATATTATGAATTAATTAAATAATCATGAATTATTTCATTAATAGTTGAATGTGGGTTAGGGACATAATTCAAATGTTACAATTATGCTAGGATGGAAAGTGGTAAAATAGTGTTCACAGGTCTAGGTCATTTTTAGGTGTCTACATTTGCCCATCTTTGTCATAATGGAGCTTGTCACATTGTGGCAAAGAAAACAAGTCCATAAAATGCCCCAGCGGAGGTACAGAATGCCTATGCCCCCTCAAGAAAATTTTTGAATTTTGACCTAGGGTCAAAAAAGTTTGGAAAATATCCCGATTTGCTCGAAGAATTACTAGATAAATAAGGGCGCGACTGATTTCGAAAATGGAGGATGCCAAATCAGCCAAAATGCCAGTCAAACGTGGTCAAATGAGCCTCTAGTACAACCGATTAGGTCAAAACCCTAATTTTCAGCCTATAAATAGGTTGAAAAGGTTAAACCAAATGTCATTTTCTCATTTGTTATATAGAAATTTTTAGAAATCAGAGCTCTGAGTGAGGATGGTGATCCCTACGACTACACACCGTGGATATCGCGTGCATTCATTCCGACGACTCGAGGGCATAGGTGCACCGGTAAGTTACCTATCCAACTTGTCAAATTTAAAATTTCTTGCATTTATGAGGGTCAAAAGGGCAGGAATCAAATGCGGTGCGACGCAAATTCTATTGTGAAAGTCGCAATCGCCTTCACGTTTGTCGCATTTGACTGCATCGTGACACAAGTGCGATGGGTAGATTATGTCTATTTTGTGCGATTGCGCATTCGTGAGGGTGAATGACACATTCACCAATATGTGATGCCATTAACAAATTTGTGATGCATTTGAGAAATCGAGACACAATTGGCAAGCCTAATGACGCATTCATTGTTAGATCATGTATTTGATAGATTAAATGACACATTTGATATATTGCAACGCATTTGTGGTCAACGCGACGTAACTGAAGTTGACTAGAGTTGAGTTTTGTTGACTTGTGCTGAGCTTAACTTTCCTGTACCCTTGACTTGCTAGTAGTACAAAACTTTCCATAATGCTTCTCAATATGTTCTAATCCTTGGTCCTTTCCTTGTGCAGAGTCGGCTTGTGCCCATTTATACACGAGAGTTCTCACCAGCTACTTATGCTTTTTGAGATCATCTCAGTGATAGACAGAGATAACGATTGATGGCCCTAGGCTTGTACCATGTTACCTACATGCCTATTATTTGGGAAAATAGAGGTTTGCTTACTACTCTTTGTGAGAGGTGGCATTCTAAGACCTGCTCATTCCACCTGCCTACTGGAGAGGCGACTGTGACTTTGGAGGATGTTTACTGCATTCTCCACATTCTGATCAGCAGAGAGAGGATGGTCTATGATCCACACTGGGGATGATAGGTTTTGACAAAGAGGTACGAGGATACCGATGGTGCACAGTTGGATTTGGATGGTTACGAGATTGGCTGGGATGTTGTGGCTAACCGATTTCCTAGGTTTGATGCCATACTTATGACCCTGATCGTCGGATTGCTGATCTTGGATCGTCGTGGTCATGGATTTCCCATTGGATGGGGGGATGTTCTAGTACACATGCGACTACAGAGGACTGTTTTTGCTTGGGGGCCATGTTTATTGGCCATGTTATACCATTAGTTGCATGAGGTAGTGTACCATCAAGGTCACAGTATCAGCTGCGGGACCACCTTGCTTATGATTTTGGTATGGGAGTGCATTCCCATTTTTCGACCACCCGTATAGATGTAGCAGTTGGGTGATGGGATGCCCTATGTTTATCTATATGCAGGATTGGTTAGCCAAACTCGTGTTGGAGATACCGAGTACTAGCGTCATCGGATAGACATGATGATCAGTTTTGTTTGGAGGCCCTACAAAGATTGTGCCCAGTGGGCAGATGAGGATGGCCACTTGTCCTTTTGTATATAGTTTTGATATTTCATTGGCCGCACCGTTCAGACACAGTGGATTATTGAGATGTACCTGAACCAACGGGTACTACGGCAGTTCGACGAGCAGTAGATTGTGCCAGTAGGCATGATAGAGTATGCTCGGTCTTCTAGGGAGACCATGTGGGGGTTGCTCATATCAGTTATAGTGGCCGAGCAGTAGGTTGATGGGTTATTGGTCTTTTAGTGGGCATGGAGAGGGGGTCTAGCAGATGTGGGTACATCGGCCAATTTTGACACCTGGTGGCAGGTTCATAGGCCCATTCCTTTGACAGATCCAAATGGTCCACCACCCATTAATCGAAGATCAGTTATCCCACGAGTACCAAGGAGAGGTTGGGGTGGTAGAGATGGAGGGAGATATGGTAGTGGTGCCAGGGGTAGAGATGGAGGCAGGGATGGCGGAGGCCGAGATGGGGGAGACGGAGGAGGTGGGGGAGATGGGGGAGGCGAAGGAGATGGTGGAGGTGGAGGAGATGGGAGGGGTGTGAGGAGGAGGAGGGATGGCAGAGGGCGGAGGCAGCCCAGGAGAGTTAGACAGAGAGTAGGTGGAGTACCACTATCACCTATTCGGGAGGAGGGGGAGGAGAGAGAGTCGGAGGCGAGAGTCAAGGAGGCTAGAGGAGGTGAGGAGGAGGTGGAGGTGGTGTTTGAGGAGGAGGTGGAGGTGGCGGCAGAGGAGAGAGTGTAGGTAGAGGTGGCGGCAGAGGAGAGGGTGGAGGTGGATCCACTTGTTGGGGGACATCCTCTAGACATAGATGTGGAGGAGGATGAGGAGGAGGATGAGACAGATCGGCGACTACGGGAGCACATGATCTTTAGAGATGATGAGGGTGCCAGATCACCCATTTTTCCTGTAGATGCCACAATTGACTAGAGGATCATTCATCTTCAAAGCAGATTAGATGTGGCCTTGTCTCAGAACAAGGCCTTGGCAGCAGAGTTAGAGGTTACCCGAGTTGAGAGAGACTAGGCCATCATTCGGCGACAAGAGTCAGAGTGGTGGGTTACAAAGTTTGTTGGGTTATGCAGGGTATTGACAGGGGATATGGCTCGAGAGCTAGCCAGGATGGCAGAGAGTAGGGGCCGATATAGGGAATTATATGAGTATGTTGTTCCACCAGATAGATGGGATCCAGGGTTGTCCCAATCCTACAGCCGGACAGGTAGTGGCAGCCAGACACACAGCAGTCAATCTCACAGCAGTAGTCATACCAGTGCTAGGGGGTCTACTGCATCAGGGTAGTCATCAGGCCATAGATCACATAGCTCACATAGGCATTCATCAGGGCATAGCCACAGATCAGATCATGGTAACCAATCAGAGTACGGTCACAGGTTAGTGTCTTCAAGACAGCAGATAGAGCAGAGCCAGCCTCCGGTTACTGATCCCACAAGATCTCAGAGTGAGACACTAGAGAGGACACCCATTTAGTTCACTATTCATCTGATGGATCAGTCACAGTTACCTCATAGTTCACCTCCACGAGATGGAGGAGGACTATCCTAGGACTTGCTTTAGACACATGTATATTTTGATATTCGAGCCTATGAGCTCTATTTTTGGGATATCATTTGACTCTATCCTGTGACATAACATTTTCTGAGATTATATATGCGATGTAGTTTTGATGTGGCCTATATGATGTAATGTGTTATGGTATTCTATGTTTGTATGAGATGTTTATGTGATGTTTTTATGATGCTATGAGATGTATGGATACTATGCTTATGATTATGAATGCGATTATGGATGTGGTAATGTATGCATTAATGTGATAATGATGTGATTCCTATATGTTAATGCAAATGTTTTATTTATGATGCTTATATGTTGATGCACATGATGGTTTTATGAATGGATGCAAATGATAATGTTTATGCAATGTGAATTATGGTATTTGATATATGCAGATGTGAATATGAAATGCTCATGCCATTATGTATGCCACTTTGTTTTTGTATGTCACAGGATTTCATCAGAGAACCATAGATGAGAAGACGAAGATGGATGTTAGTACAAAGAAAGATATGCATGTTAGTGCAGAAATAAAAAATCCTTCAAAGCTTTGTTGTAGTGCTATTCTAGTTGTTGATCTTTAATCATCATTGGGCGAAAAAGTCATGATGGTCGACAAACACTATGATATTGCATAGATCAATAGTGTGCAAGGTCGAACCATCACGTAGATAAACAATCATAGACAAGGATGATGATGACTCGTGTGAGGAACACAATTGCCCCTAGTCACTTTATCATGACCAACCACCAGGAAAACCAACCCAATCATGAGACGTCGCAGCTTCTCTAAATCCTGATGATAGGACATCCTTGAGAAACTAGCCACATGATAGTAAAAACAGACAGTAAAATCATCATACTATGTTGTTGCTTCTCTAAATCCTAAAGTCAGGACATCGTGGAGAAACTAATAGCAGAGTGATAAGCAAACAAGGATAATCATCATGATATGTCGTGGTTCCTAGGACATAAGGAACTAATATCATGATAATCACCAAAAGACAGAAAGAAAAAAAAAAAGTTTGCCAAGTGTTTGCCAAGTGTTTTAATGTCGGGTGTTGTTTTAAATGTCGAGCGATATCAAATTCAGGAAGGACACATCCTGAATGACGTTGATATCTAGGAGATTGATTCTCAGAGCTAGGAGAATTAATCAAAATGACGAATGATGATGATGATGCTTAGGAAGGACACATCCAAAAGCATAAAGAAGTTGATGAAAGTTGCTCTTCAGAAGGACACATATGAAGAAGAACTCAAAGCTTTGCCATGATAAATTGTTTTGATATGATTTTTGACTACATGTCATTGCTGACATGATGAGTTGACTGAAAGTGTTGATGAAATAGATTGTGGATAGACTAATAATTCAAGATTGACATAAGATTCGATTGATTCGAAGATAGCTTGATGTGTGTGAAAATATTGTGCTATGAACCCTAATGGACTGATCTAGTGCAGCCTCGAGGGTCCATCGATTGATGGCCTTGCCTACGTTGTGCACTCAGAGACCTCGTAGTTCAACATGACCAATAACATTGTCCAAAGGACAATAGTTTGAATCATGATTTATTTTGCGACATACCTAGAAGGACTGACCTAATGTCTCGGGGATTCAAAGATGAATCTTGCCTACGTAGCAAATGTGCAGAGACAACGTAGTTCAGACAAGGACGAAAGATTTTGATTTTGGATTTTGACATTGATTTGAATGTTTTTGTATTTTCTCAAGACGCTTTCTAATTTTTAGGTCTTTTTTTAGGACTTTTTCAGAGTTTTAGGATTTTTTCAGGACTTTGTCAGATTTTTAGGATTTTTTCAGGACTTTTTGAGAATGCAGGATAATGTGCGGTACCCACTGCAGTTACATGATAAAGTTCTTTCCCCTAGATAGGTCAGGGAATACCCAAGTTCAATGATATGGAGATAGGTAGATGCAAGGTAAAGGCCAGCATATGCAAGGAATGATGTCAACCAGATGTTAACCATGGTTGAAATTGACAGGACTTAGGACGAATGTCATGAATGTGTCATGCCTTTATGTTTATGACAAATGGGTAAAGATCAATTTGAGTAATAGTAGATGGCGAAGCAATGATCGACTACACATGGTGCCTGTTCGCCAGGTTTTCACTATTGGATGAATTCATTTCTTTTTATATTTTTTCCATTTTTTGATTTTTTTGTGTCACCAAGATGCCTGTTTGCTAGGTTTTCATCAAGGGATGATTTTTTTTCTATTTTTCAATTTTTTTGTATTTTGTAGGTTTTTAGACCAAGCTCTCTAATGTTATGTGTAGAATTTTCTCAGGTGTAAGTTGTTGATGGGTTCTGTCAGCTGTTCTCCATCAGGTGTGGCCAACTGATAAGCTCTTGAACCAAATGTGGTAGTAATGATATAAGGACCAAGCAAATTAGCCTCAAACTTACCAGGCTTTTCACGGTCTGCCTGATTTTTGGGATTCTGCATGAGAACCAAGTCACCGATTTCAAACTTTCGCACCATGACTCTTTTGTTATAACTTCGGCAGAGATGATTTTGATATGCTTGTAGATGATTTAAGGCATTTTGTCATCTTTCTTGTAGCATTTCTAGCTCATGGAGACGAGTATGTCTGTACTCTTCATCATTAATCATTCCTTTCAAAGAAACTCGGAGAGAAGGAATTTCGACCTCGATGGGTAATATGGCCTCTGATCCATAGACTAGGGAAAATGGAGTGGCTCCAATGGGGGTACGGATGCTAGTACGATAGGCCCATAAAGCAAGATTGAGTTGTAGGTGCCAATCTCGACCAACGTCGTTGATGCTCTTCTTTAGAATGCGAAGAATTGTTTTGTTGGATGCCTCAGCTTGGTCATTACCTGGTGGGTAATATGGGGTGTAAAAATGGTGTTGGATGTGGAATCGCTCACAGAGTTCATTAATGTCCTAATTTTTTAATGGACTATCATTGTCTATGATGATGGATTGTGGGACACCATACCAGCAAATGATGTAATTTAGGATAAACTTGGATATTTTTTTACCGATGATGTAAGTGAGAGGGACGACCTCAATCCACTTAGTAAAATACTCAGTGGCGGTGATTATGAATTAATGGCCATTAGATGAGGAAGGATGGATCTTACCCACGAGGTTGAGTCCCCATGGTGCAAAAGGCCATGGAGAAGTGATAGGTCTCAATTCCTATGCAAGTGCATGAATCAGGTCACTATGCACTTGGCATTTCTGACATGTTCTGACAAACTGAAGAGCATCTTTTTCCAATGTCGGCCACTAGTATCCTAGTCTAGTGACTTTCCTAGCTAAAGTTGGACCACTCGAATGAGATCCACATATACCCTCATGTACTTCCCGTAAGGTCATTTGGGCTTCATCAGTGTCGAGATAGTGAAGAAGGGTGTTGTCAAAGCCACAACAGTGTAAGGTGTCACTAATGATGGTATGTCTAGCCGCTTTTCGGATAAAATATTTTCTTTGGTTGTTAGACAAGTTGGGTGGGAGGGTTTGGGTTTTAGGATAGTCGTATATGTCTTGATACTAAGGTGAACCAGAACCAACAATCTTGCACACCATTTCGGACTCTGGAATATTGTATGTAGGCATCAGCAGCTGTTCCACTAAGAATTCAAATTGTGACACATTCTTAGGGATGTCTAGGAGAGATCCAATGGTAGCCATTGCATCGGCTGCTTTATTCTATGTCCTCGGGATTTGTTCAAATGCAATCAATTTGTAATACATTAAGAAACTATCCACCATTCTTTTGTAGGAAAGCAAATTCTCATCTTTTGTGTCATAGTCATCATTCACTTGATTGATGACTAATTGAGAATCTCTGAATACGAGCAATGTCTGAATTTTCCATTTAATTTCTATCTTAAGACTTGTGACCAATGCCTCGTATTTTGTAATATTATTTGTACAAGGGAAAACAATCCAAAATGATTTAGGAATTGAATCCCCTTGTGGTGTGATAAATAATATGCCAGCTCCTATGCCATGACTAGTGTGGGATCCATCAAAATATAATTTTGATGGTAGAGCTAGTTTTGCATGAAAAATAGACTCATCCAGAAAATTAGTTATCAGAGGATGAGTGGCCTAGATTGGTGCATCAGCTAATTGATCTGTTATGACTTGACCTTTTATAGCCTTGCGCTCCACATACTGTATGTCACATTCACTTAATATCATGAACCATTTTGCCAAATGGCTTGTCAATGTTGCTCAACTCAGGAGATATTTTAATGGGTCAATCTTTGCCACTAAATGTGTTTGATGGCTCAGCATATAGTGTCTAAGTTTTTGTGCTATGAAAACAAGTGCAAGGCATACTCTTTCAATAGTTGTGTAATTGAGCTCATATCCAATTAGTTTGCGACTGATATAATATATGGCTCTTTATTTTTCTTCACGGTCATTTTGCGCCAATAATGCCCCCAATGCATTTGTCGTTGCAGAGACATACATGATTAAGGGTTTTCCCTCAATAGGCGGCATCAAAATTGGTGGTGTCAACAAATATTCTTTTATTTGGTCAAAGGCTATGTTGCACTTATCTGTCCATACAAAAGGAATGCTTTTGCATAGTAGATATTGGAATGGTTGACACTTTTCTACCAACTATGTAATGAAATAGCGAATAGACTGCAATCTGCCATGAGGTGTGCGCAACTCACTGATTCCCTTTGGTGGAGGCATGTCCAGAATTTCTTTTACCTTTGCTGGGTCAACCTCAATGCCTCGTCTTGAAACTATGTATCCTAGCAGCTTGCCTGAAGTGATCCCAAAAACATATTTCTTTGGGTTCAATCTAACCTTGTAATCCTCAAGCCGTCTAAAGATTTTGTCTAGGACTTTGAGATGATCTTTTCTTGTCAAAGATTTTGCTAATAGGTCATCAACATAATCTTCCATTAGAATGTGCATCATGTCATGGAAGATTATTGTCATAACCCTTTGATATGTAGCATCTGCATTCTTTAGGCCAAAAGGCATGACATTCCAATAGTATGTTCCCCAAGGACAAGTGAATGTTGTTTTATGTTGATCTTTTGTTGCAATTTTGATTCGATTAGCCTGAAAAACCATCCATGAGAGATAGCATCTCATATCTAGCTGTGAGGTCAACAATCATGTCTATGTTTGGTAGAGTGAAATCATACTTTGGGCAAGCCTTATTCAAATCTCGAAAATCCGTGCAGATACGGATTTGTCCATTCGGCTTGGTAATAGGAACAATGTTTGATATCCAATCCGCATAATCAATTGACCTTATGAATTCAAAATCTAGTAACTTTTTTAATTCTGCTTTGACAAGTAATGCAATCTGTGGATGCATCTTGCATAGTTTTTGTTTAACCGGCTTGATTCTTGGGATTAAAGGTAGCTGATGTAGAACCAATTCAGGATCCATTCCTGGCATGTTAGCATATGACCATGCGAAGTTAACTTTTCTCTCTATGAAGAATTGTGTAAATTCAGGTTTTTCTTCATCTAATAATGATGCAGCCAAGAGAATCATTTTGGGATTCTCTGGTGTAGCTATGTTAACTTCTATTGTATCCTCAATGAGCATGGCTGATTTTTCCTATGTTATGGGGAGAAAGTCCAATCCTCCATCCTTAGGCACCTCAGAGAGGTTTTCACCATTGGATGCATCCTTTGTTTTTACTATTTTACTGCCAGAAGATGCCTTGCGGTTTTCACCTAAAGGCATTTCTTTTTCTTTTTTCTTTTTTGTATTTTTGCGACTAGAGGATTGCATAGTCTCCCTGAAATTAAGCTACACAATCGAGATTAATGGAGAACCCTGTTTTGTGATCCCCCCATGGAATACCTTCTCTTAGTCCCATGAATTCTGTAATTGCCTCGTCATCCTGAAATATGTCCATCACCGGTGGATCTTGTTGGTCCCAGTTGATTAGTTGTGGGTACACAAGGGGGATTCCTTCGTCAGTGTTGGTGAAGGAAGGGGAGGATGTGGAAAGTGTGCAAATTGATGCCTCAAGTGTAAAGGAAAAGTTGTCAATTTCCACTTTCGTGTCCGATGCAATGAATGGTCCATACTCTGAGTCAGATGAATCAAATTCAAAATCACAATATGGGATGAAACTATCAACATCGTGACTAGTGGTAGGTGTTTCAGAAGTAT
Source organism: Sequoiadendron giganteum (assembly GCA_007115665.2). Lineage (NCBI taxonomy): Eukaryota > Viridiplantae > Streptophyta > Pinopsida > Cupressales > Cupressaceae > Sequoiadendron > Sequoiadendron giganteum. Next base: position 106,298,121 of record CM021107.1, on the reverse strand, counting down.
GGATAATGTGTTCAGGTAGGTTAGGCTCATGGGTGGGCTCAAGAATGGGGTGGGATGATTCAGGTATTGTCGATGACACTTTATGTTCTTTTGGGTTCCAAGGAATGCTTACCCATTTCTTGTCTTTAGAATGTTGGTCAATAGGGTCAATGTTATATTGTTGATGGAATCATTCTTCAAAGGAAGGTTGGCCAGGTTCTAAGAATAGTTCATCAATGTCATAGTCACTGATGGTTTTGTTAGATCCCCATTCCCATTCATTTGAGTCTGTTTTGGTTAGGGATTCTTCGCTTGTTCCGACACTTTCTGTTGTCGTTACGTCCTTACTTGAAAATTCATAAATACATTGATCATCAGTTCTGAGTTGGTTGAACCCTAGCCCTATGTATCTTGGTCTTGTCATTATGATGATAGGTTCCCTTCTTCCATTACTTTTCTTTCCAAGGCCGCTTGTCCCATCAAAACCTTGGGCTTTGCATATATAATATCCTTTGCCATAAAGATGCAAGGGTAGTGGAGATAACTCTGTTGGGTCTCTGTAGATCCAGTTATCCATTTCAATGATGTCTTCATCACCCATATCACCCCACTGTGTAAAAACACTTTTTGGTGGAACGTTGAAAATACTTTGGGCTCAATTGAAAAACAAGGTCTACCATAGACTTTTGGTGGCTTTGGTATTGTTGTTATACAGTAAGCCATGTTCAATTTAAAATCTCCGCAACCAAGGTCCTAGATCTGAAAGTCTTTACTTGGGATGGGCGCCAATGAAAATGGTGTGGTAGAAGGTGATGGAATGGATGATTTCATGAGTGTTGATGGGTCAATGTATTTGGATGCGGTGGAAGATGAGGCTTCTCGATTTATGGGTACCTGGTGTTCAGCAGTAGCTCTCAGGTTGGTGCAATATTGCAATGGATCAAGGTCTCTGGGGATAGTGATCTTAGTTCCATCAAAAGGGAATTTCAGGCACTGGTGGTATGTGGATGGAATTTCCTTCAAAGCATGAATCCAAGGGTGACCAAGTAATATATTATAGTGGATATCACGAGCCAGGACCTGGCATGTGGTATCTATGATGACCGGTCCCACTTGGAGTGGAATTGTAATAGCGCCATTAGAAGCACGTTCTTCATCATCATATACTTTGATGACGATGCTTTTGCTAGCATCTACACATGCCTCAGAAAAACCAAGAGCTTTGACCAATTTCAGAGAGCAGATGTTCAATCCTACTCTGCCATCTACTAGAACCCGTCTAACCTTATGCTTGTGGACAAAGACTTCAATGTGGAGGGCATCGTTATGTGATGGCTTGGGTGAGGAATAGTCACTGTCTGAAAAGGTGATGTGGTGAGGTGAATTCAAGTGTCCAACCATGGTCTCAAAATGTTTAAGATCGATGTTGGTTGGGACGGTTGACTCTTGCAGTACTTTATCGAGGATGGCCTTATACGTGGGTGAAATACGGAGTAGTTCAAGAATGGATATTTGGGTAGGTGTTTTATTTAATTGCTCAACAATGTTGAACTCCGGTTTTGGGGTGGATTGTCTAGCGGATGGACCATGTAGGGTGATCTTTGGTTGATGGGCAGAAGGACCCGAGATAGTGACCTTACCTTTATGCGTAGTCACATTGCATTCTGGGGCTCTTTTGATGTTGATGGTATTAACAGATTCATCTTCATTAGCCATGCGAAGATTGTTAATAATAGTGCAATCAGGATAACTGTATGCAGGACAAGTAGTATTATAAGTCGAGTGAATGTGGTTGGCTTGGTTGTTTGTATGCTTGGTGCCAGATGAGGAGGCCTTACCATGATCCTGCAGTGGGTTCTTGTGTATGGTATGATCTACATTGGATGTAAAAGATTGACCACCCAACTCAATGGTGTGGTTCTCTATGAGGTCTTGCACCAAATTTCACAATTGGCGACCAGAGGATGTTTTGTGCCCTTTGGCACGGTGGTAATCACAAAATGAACTATCATCCCACCATGACAGCTTGAATTGAGCAGGGTCATACGGTTTCAGCTCCTCCAGTGTTATGACATCGTTTTGGAGAAGTTTCTTTAAGACAGTTTTGATAGGTTCACCCAAAGGGGTGTATGTACGTTTTTGGAAGTGTCGTGGTTGACGCAACTGCTTTTGATTAGATTGTGTATGATTGTTTTGGAGAGCGTTGGCAGTTGGTGTTGGTGTAGTTATAGGTGCATTTTGATTGTGTACTCCTTTGATTGTGAGTACATGACCTGTTGCATTTACGGTTTTTGCATCAACTACACCATCATTTGTGATGTGTTTGTTCTCAACCCAGTATTTGTTTTTATCATTTGAGCTACTTGGGTTATTATTGGTGGTTGTGTTGATGGTTTTCCCACCATATTTCAATTCACCTTTGGAAATCAAGGCTTTTTCTAGTTGAACTCCCTTTTCAACAAGGTCAACAAAAGTGGTGCAATAATGGACTTGTAATCCATACCTTAGTGGTCCAAGGAGAGTTTGTACAAACATGATTACTTTCTCCTTTTCATGTATTTCTACCGGACATCTACTTGCTAAGGTTCTCCATCTTTGAAAGAATGGAATGAAAGTCTTTATTGCATCCTCTTGGGTAAGTTTGCATAAGGAGGCGATGTCAATGTCTGTGTTGATATTGTAAGCATAGTTTTCGATAAACTTATTTGCCAATTCGTCCCAAGTTTTTATTCCCTTAGGCAAGAGTGAGAACCATTCTAGTGCATGACCTCCAAGACTTCTAGAAAAGAGTCTCATGAGATAAGTTTGCTCATAAGAAAAGTTGATACAACTAGTAGTGAATTCCCTTATGTGTTCAAGAGGGTTTGTTTTGCCTTTATACTTGGGAAACTGAGGGACCACATATCCATGAGGAAATGGTGGCATATATAAAGTTGTGTCAAATGGATAAGGACACAAGTCATGTGACATGTATGACTTTTTATTGGATTGTTGCAAGGTCTCCACTTGTGTTTGAAGAGCAGCGAGTTGGTGAGTGAGTGCTTCCACCATGGGATGGTTGGTAGCATCTCCTATGTTGGTAATAGGGGCCACTTGAGTCCCCACTATTGAGATGAGATGTGCTGATTTTGAATGGGTTGCCTGTGGGAAAAGTGAGTGTTGTGATTAGGCGGTTGTTGGAAATGAACGTTTTGATGAGGGATATGCTGCTACATATGGATTTGAGAGGCGTTAGTGGGGATGTGATATCCTGTCATATTGGACTGGGTTTGAGGACCTTGCTGGTTTTGACCTTTTTGATTGCCAAATGGAGTGAAGAATGGAGTGCTTTGTTGATTTTGTGCTTGTTGATGCCCAAATGGAGTATATGATTGCGTGCCTTGATTGCCTTGCCCAAAAAGATTATGACCTTGAGGAGTGTTGGTGTTTCGGGTCATAGGAATGCTGGTATTGACTTGTGATGAAGTGGATTGGGTGCCTTGGATGAAAAATATTTGGTTATTTCTCCCAAATGGGTTAGCTAAGTTGGTTGCAATGGCACTTGAAGAACCTAATAGTAGGTTTGTTGATGTACTCATGGAACTAGATGAAGTTCCAAAGAGGTTTCATGTGGTTGCCCCCATTGTTTGTGAAGGAATGGTGGATGTTTGTTGGGGGATGGATTGTGATGTGGTGTTGGTTTGGGAAGATGATCCCCCAATAGATGTTGTGTTGGTTGTGGTAGTGATATGACCAAGGGAGGTAGAATTGAGTGTGTTGATGAAATTTTTTGAAGAAGCTCCCATGGAGGAATTGTGTGATAGTGGAGTGGGAGAAGTTGATCTAAGAGTGTTAAGGTAAAATCCCTTTGGTAACTTAGCCCCTTGGTCAAGGAGCATAGCTAGGAATCTAGAAGAGTCATTTAAGACTACTTCTTCTACAAAAGTAGCAACTTCTAGATGTTGAGCGGCAGCTAATATGTCTTCTTCAAAGACATCCCCATTTTGATCCCATCGGATAAATGGTTCAAAAATATGTGAGGGAGATGATGGTATGTTCATCTCACTAAAAGGATTGATTGTGAAATTTTCCATGTCAAAACAAGGATTATTCATTGTATTGGGAAATGAGTCCATGCCAGTTGTGAACTCAAGAAAGTTGGGGTCTTGTCTAAAAGAATCCATAAGTCGTTTCTTTTTCTATAGTCTAGTTTCAACCATACAAAGTTTTGCTCAACTTGGGATGATGGAGAAAATGATCTAAGTATGAGACTATGTTTTTGGTTTTTTGGATTTTCCAAAAGGATGCTATGAAAAAGACTTGTGGATGTAAGTGGAGTGATACTAGATGATATGCAATAAATGATCCTAAGATGTACTTACTAGTGAGAGATCTAAAGAGGACAAACTTGTACAAACAATGTTTTTGCAATGATTCAGTTTTGGAGGATCAATGGACCATAGAAGGACTATAAATGGGACACAGTGAGTTCTCCACACTAGACTATTGAGTGGGAAATGCTTCATAAAATGATTGACAAAGTGACAAAGGTAATTGGGTCCAATGATAACCTACTAATGAATGCAAAGTTTGGACAATGAATGACAAGAGTCAACTCCTAAAATCTGCCAAAGTGAGTGTCTAAGGAGGTGGTGAAGCTAGCAATGCAATCTAATGGGCTAGATGGTATCTAAAATGTAATGTTTAATGATAGTTGAGCAATTTAGAGTCTGGTTTGACTTGAAACAGTGAAGGAAGACTCGATTGGATTTTAGACAAGTTGTGGACTTTTTGTTTTGATAGTGAAAATTTGATTGTAGGTTCTGGAAAATGCGTCACAGCAAATCCATTACGACAGAGAAAATACGGCACACAAAATCGAATGCAGTTCTAGAAGTGTCAATTGCGACACTATTTTGCAAATGCAGGGTTATGTCTAGCAAATGCAGCTCAATTAACCGAATGCGGCTCACTGATTGCAAATGCGGCTCTGTAATTGTCAATTGCGTTTTGACAGAGTGAATGCAGCTACTGATGGCTCAAATGTGGCTCATTAGAGCGAATGGGGTTTTTTAGATGTCGAATGCAGTGCAGTAGATCGCTTTTGTCGCAATATGCAATTTTAGGGAAAAAACCCGAACACAGTTTGTAGTTTTCGACCAGTTTTTGTGATTCCAATTTATGATTTTGTAATTTCTTTGAAGATTTTTAAGAATTCTTGGCAAACATAGAAATCAAAAATATGAAATGCTTGTTCAAACAAACTCACTCTTAAAATTCAAGTGGGTCATCCTCACAATCACAACCCACATCTTAAAATCAGGTCGACTCACACAACCTTGTCACCCCCTAGAGGGTGCTCGTATTTTTGTCTTTTCTAGGTGCGTACTCAAGGTGATGGAAGTGGATACTGAATCCCCTGAGAAAACAATTCGTGGTGATTATATGGTGAGTGTCTTGGGGTAGATTCTTCCCTCCCCTTGCACTGTGATTGAAAGGATGTCTGGTTACTGACACGGCTAGCTACTACACTAGGTTCTTAGTAAGTCTTTCTGTTCAGTGTGGCAACAGATATACTCCCTCGAGAGACCTCCCAACCTTTAGAACAAAGGCTTTGGGGATGGTTATCCTATCAACTACTATCAAGTTGGATTTTCATCAACAACTTGCTTTTGATTATAGTGGGTTGGAAACCTTGGCTTTAGGTGTTCCCACTTAGGTCGTTCCCGTAGGGTGAGTAATTTTTCCCACTACAGCAGGCCTTCTAAGGGTTGTAATAAAGCATTAAATGCATAAGTATGAAAAAGGGATAGGTCTAGATTTTTTATCACCTAGTAAAGGGGAGAGCATATGCCTACTATCCAAAACACACAAAGCAAGTGTTCAATTTTAAATGCAAAATAAAAAGATTTTCTAATCTAAGTGAATATGTTGCTTCACACAGACATGGTGTTCATTTTTTACTAAATTAAAAAATGTGGTGGCTACCCTAGATTGATAAATTCCAATTAAATTGCCTATCCTAGGATTGGTAAATTGAAATTTATGTGACTATCCTAAGATTGGTTCTTTTTAAACACCAAAAATGAAAGAAAACATGAAATTATGGCATCGGATGCGTCGGATCCGGATCACAATGATGATAAAAAATAACAACAAAGATTACCAGTTACCTACGGCTCGACAGAGTGGATGCGGCTCAGTTTATGTCAAATGCATCGCATTCTGGCAAATGCGTCTGATGAAGACTCGTATGTGATGCGATAGAGAGGATGCGTCACTCACGATCGCAAATGCAATGTGATAGAGCGAATGCATTGTTTAGGTCTTCAAATGCATCATTTTGTACTGGACCTGCAAAAAAAAATGTTTGAAGCCAAAACCTGCAAAAGAAATTTGTGTTGGAAAGTTGGGTTCACCACTGTAACGACGTAAAATATCCCGCAAACATCAACAAACCATTAGTTGTACCTACAAGTTAATATAAATCAAATAATGGAATACAAATTTAGAATAAATAACAAAAGAGATGAATTAGATAGATCTCATCCATATCTCTTCTCCTCGATGCTTCACTTCCATTATACCTTATTGGGATTGTTGTAATAGTTTGATGCCCTCAGATTTGTGAGCAATCCTATAATGTCTAGCCCTAGCCAATGCCTTTGAAGGATTTGAAATCTAAACTATTGCAATGTAGAATGTTATTCCTATTATGCAAATAGTAAAATAAGTAAAAGCCTATAATAAAAGTGTAAACAAATGATCATGGATCCGAAAATGAGATCAAGATTGTCATTTTATAGAAAATGCAATCTTGAATGGACGGACAAGATGAGAGATTGAGGAATACCATAGAATCAAAGGTCAAGATTCAATAAGGCAACCTCAATTAGGGTTAGGGAAAAATACCCATAGGTGTAAATAAGATTTAATTAAATGGATTAAATCCAGATTGAATGTGATAGTGGAGATGAAATTAGTAAAAATCAGAAGACAAGAGGATGAGATTTTAGAAAATCAATAATTTTGGAAATTACTTGATTTGTAGAAGAATATTTCCCTTTTAAATTAAATTAATTAAAAATACAGATTTTGTGAGGTAACTAGTAATTGATTTTTGAAATTAATTACTAAATGAAGAATCAGTTAAGTATGTGAGATATTTTTAAATGATTTGTTTTATTTAAAAATATAGAAGTGTCACATGCCATAATTAAATAATTAAAATAATTATTTAATTTAGAAGTAGTTAATTAATTAAATAAATAAATGAATTTATTTAATTAAGAGAGGATTTAGGAATTAGTGACACATTAAATAAATATATTTAAAAAATATTCATTTAATAATCAGGAGGACATTAATGATAAGGATTAATTAAATAAATTCATGACTTTATTTAATTATTAGAAGATTTTGACAATTAGTGACATATTAAATTAAATAAATAAGATTTATTTATTTAATAATGATGAAGAATGAAAGATTATGAGTTAATTGAATAATCATGAATTATTTAATTAATAGTTGAATTTGGGTTAGGGACATAATTCAAATGTTACAATTATGTTAGGATGGAAAGTGGTAAAATAGTGTTCGCAGGTCTACGTCATTTTTAGGTGTCTACAAGATCCACAGAGTATTCAACCTCTTCTTCAAATGGCCCTAATGTAGGACTGAGAGTAGGCATCTGGTTGGGGGATCCTGGAGTAGAAAGAATTGGAGAAGTAAGGGTTATTGATCCTGATGTAGATGGTAATGCCATGATACTATGAGCATTGGAGAATTCTCCCACCTACCTATATTTCAACCTATCTACCTCAGATTGTAGATCAAAATTCCTTTGTTGTATCATACTATACTATCCAATTATGATGTTATATTTCTCCATAAAACTCTTCTTTTCAGCTTCTTCTCTTTCAGATGTCTTCTAGGCCAATTTGGCCACATTTGCAATCAGGCTTGTAGCTTCTGTAGTTGAAGTTTCAAAATCTCTCTTGATTATTAACCCTCCCCTTAGGTTTGGGCTAATATTAGTCACATTTGGCTTTCTGCCCTAAGGTCCCAATGCCCAAATTTCCAGAGATTCATATTCCTCACTAAAGGCAGAGTCCTGCAAAGCTGCCTTAACCTTTTCCTCACTGTTCTGTATGGGATGTTTGGACTTTAAAATAGCATTGAATGCTACTGCATCAGTGATGTCCCATTCAGGAAAAATTAGGACAACAGCCTGAGTCACTAGTTTCCTTCCTTCCTTCCTCAAGAGTGATGCTTTTGAATTCTTCCATCAATTCGGCCTTCACATCATCATCATTCTCTTGATTAGACCTATCAGGCCTTGATTCTCTCCTCTTCTTGCATTTGTCTTTGTATTATTCTAACTTCATCCTCCACACCATTTGCAAGAATATTGGAGTCTTCACAAATGCATCATCATCCAAGAATGCTTTGCAGGCCTCCATTTTGGTATCTTGTACACATTTTCCTTTCACATCCATATCAGATAACACCAATTGTTTTGATCTAGGAGGGGGGGGGAATACCAACTTGCATGTCTTGATCTATAACAATTGTCTCATCCCTTAGAGTCTCTTGTGCTTCCTCAACTCTCTACATCTTAGGGCTTGGCTCTAATGGTAGTAATGTAGGATCATTCTCCGATGGTAAATCCAAATCAAAAAAAATTATCCCTCTAGGTGCTCTGATCTTTGGACCTGTATTTGATGATGTCTTCATTATCTATTTTCCTTTCTTATCCCCCTCATCCTTGTAATACCCCTCTGTTTTGATTCTTGTTCAAGTTGCTTTGTGCTATGTTTGGTTGCAATTACATTGATACTAGATACATTTTGTTATGATGTTTTGATCGTTACTATTGAGTGACAAATATTATTGTGGGATGTAGTTATCTGATTTTTTTTCACATGCATTATGGATTAATGATGTTATAGAGTTAACATGAGATGTTATTATGAGATTACTGGATTATGATGGAAGTGTCAGTTTCAATGAGTGTATTGGTGAAGAGGATGGTTTTGCATCACTTGCTTATGAGCGCCCTGCGAATCCGTGATTTCTTCTTCACGGTGTGTATTATATGCTGGATATATTGTATGATGTCGTTTACTTGGTTGCAAGATTGCAGGTACATGACACCGACTCCACTTGGCTTCACAGGTTTGAGCGTGTCGATCCAACGGTTAAGCTGAACGGGAGATAGTAGCTAGGTAACATGTGTCAAGTTTACACCTTAGCCTTAGTGTGTCATCAGTTGTGTGTGTCGAATCATTGTCTATCTTGCTTTGATGTTATTTAATTCTAAAGAATTCTTGATTTCGAAATAGATATTTAGAATAATTGCATTTAAATCATGTTGATGGTTATTTAATTTAAATAATGCAATGTGGATAAAAGTGTATATTTAAATTAATTAATTATATTTAAATTATTTAATTAATTAAATTTAATCCAAGGGGGTTGAGTTTAGTTATTAAATAATTAAATTAATTAATTAAACATGATGCAAGAGAATGAAAGGAAATTAAAGAATTAGAATTAATTTTGGAATTTAATTTCAACGTGTGGGAATTAAATTAGAAATTGTAATTAAATATTTATTTGAGAAATTGGTTGCAACTTTGGAAATTAATTTATTATTTGAAATTGCATTTTAAATTGAAAGTGGGTTTTCAAAAAGTGAAATTGAAATTGAAATTTGAAATTGAAAGTGAAATTGAAATTGAAATTTGAAATTGAAATTGAAATATCTAATTTGCATGTAATGTGAATTAGGGTCGAATTAGTTATTTTTGATTTATAAGGAATACATGTTTTAATTTTAGGGCAGAAAGTTTTTAGAAAAATACATTTTTACAGTAGGGAAGAAATTTTGGAAAATTTGCACAAGGGTTTGAAAAAAGTTTGATTGTAGAATTGATTGAAGGAAAGATTGTTTGCATTTGTTGGGTTTTGGATTGGATTCATTGGAGGATTGAAGAAAATTTAGGAAATTCTTGGAGGAGGCTTACATCAAAAATTCATCTCTTCCTGTAGCTTCTTGTACCAGGTTTTCATTTTTGTGTTTTATTGTTCTTGATTGTTTTTCTTTAAGAAAGTAATGATTAAATATTTGTTTGTTAAATCTATTTTAGAAAATAAATTTGATATTAGAAGAAAAGAATTAAACAAATTTACAGCCTTTGCTTGTGAAAATTGTGAAAACCTTAGTTGAATTTAAATTATTTGGGGAAATCGATTTTGTTGTTATTGAAATCAAACATAGAGATTGAACAATGCATTTAGAATGTTTTTAGAAAATGAAACCTTCTGTTTATTATTAAAAAACGGATTTTAAAATCTGCAGTATAGGTATATTTTTCATGGTAAAATGGTCTGGTTGCGTCGCCTATAACTTTAGTTACACAAACTGGGTTGTCAGAAAATTTAAAAACATTTTGCATTTTGAAATTTTCTTATCCCTGTCAAAAAATCGCAAATACCCAGATTGTAGTTTTTGAGTTATGCTTGAAACATGAGACTGTTATTGAGTTATTCTCCCATGGCTGCTCTGAAAATAAAATAATAATAAATTGATATTTATAAATATTAATATTTTATGTATTGTTATTATAATATTAAAATATTATTTAATAATATTTTATATTATAATTTATAATATTAAAGTATTATATTTATTTATATTATTTTAAATCAAATTTGTATATTAGATTAGTGGAATTAAAATTATAAACATATGGGGAAATTATTGTTTATTTTAAAATGGCATGTTAAAGTTTAATTGAAGAAGTTAAATATTTGATTTAAAGAATGCATAATTTAAAATTTAATTGTGGAATTTAAATTCATGTGTAAAAGGTCCAATTATTAATTTGATTTAATTGGAAAAATATATTTATATTTTGGAAAATTGATGATAAGGGATATTTTATTTTGAATTAAACAATTTGATATTCTGTAAATAATAGAAGATATGTTAATGATTTTTAAATATATTAATTTATATTTAGTATATATATATTGAAGGTATATATCCATTTGAGAGAATAAATATTATTTTATCTTATTTTATTCTATTGTTTGCAAATTGGGTATTATTAGTGTTCTAAAAGAAATGATTAGTATGTGTAGAAAATGTGTAGAGAAAAATATTTTTTTAATAGAAGTAATTACTTGATTTAAAAGGAAATATTTATTTTGTTAATATGATTGAAGAAAAAATATATTGAAATGTATATATCCATGAGTATTTTCAATCAGTATTACCTTGTTTTATTTAAGTGCATGTAATTTAGCTTTGCATCAAGAGTTTAAAAGATAAGTTTTGAATGTATGCTCAAAATTGATAAAGAAAAAGATATTTAAATATATTGAAGAATTATAAAAATATTTATATTTAAATGTTTGTTTTAATTAATGAGATTTAATTAGAAACAATATGAATGCGTGGTCAAATAGATAAGTCAAAAGATAGTTTTATACATTGATGAAATTGCATGTTTTTAAATGGATAGTTGAAGAGACATAGACTCCGGATAGAAAATTGAAAAGATTTTTTGCAATAGTGTTAGGTTGCATTAGAAGTAAATTTAGGAACTAACTATATTGAAAAAGACAAATAGTTATTATGTTTTATTTAGTTCCATAGAGTAATCTAGTCATTGTGAATGGAATATTAAAGAATATATGTAATTAAATTTATTAATATATATATTTGGTGTCTATATAATATGGAGCATATATATATATATTAATTGTAAAATTCATTATCGTATTTTATTTTAATGAGATGCATGCAATATATTATTGAATAGAGATTTAAAAATGGATTGATTAGTGTATATGGAAAATGGATAGAGAAACAATATGTTATTATATTAAAGTGATTGAATGTTTTAAATAGAAAATTGAATGAGATGTAAGAGTTGGTTAGGAAATGGAAAGAGTTTACTTGCATGGATTTGTGTCGATTTAAAAGTAAATTAAGAAGTTGTTTTATTGATGAGACAATCAATTATGTTATTTATTAAATTCTATTTAGATTAATTGAATCATTGTGATTGGATTATGAAAGAGATATGGATTTAGTATATCCAAAAGTAATATCTTCCTCATGATTATCTTAAATGATTTAATTCTCTGTATTCAGTAAAGGGAAGTAAGTTTAATTGTTTTAGATTTTCAATAATGAAAAGGGAAATAGGGGTTATGATTATTTTAGATGATCTAGTTATTGTGTCTTTGACTTTGTCAACACTACCTATTGAATGAGTATGGATTTAGGAAATCCAAATATTAGATTTAGGAAATCCAAATATTAGATTTGATTGATGACTTGAATGCTTTTGTTGCTATGTCGTTAAGTTGCATTGTTGGTTTTGGGAATTAGTGTTAATCCTAAATTATAAGTCTTCCAGAAGAACTTAGAGGATAAGGGTTGTTGAATCTTTATGCCATCCTGTTGTTTTCCCTTGGGTAGTGCATAGCATCTTTTTAGTTTTACCCAGTTTTCACGAACGGGGATGTTTGCACCTCCCTGGTTTAGGAGCGGATTATGGGATCTATGTCTCCTTGTATGGAGTGACCTTGTTATGTGGTTTCATCTTGTTGCCTCCTATGAAAGGAGTGGACTATGTGTTTGTTCCCTCCAAGATGTTTGGAGTGAGTTCTATTATTTGTATCCTCCTTGTGTTAGAGTGGATTATGATGCCTAGTTGGTATGCACTTGTGGTTCCCTTGGTGGATTATTTGGGTGTGTGTTGTTGAATAGAAGAGTGGCTTCTGTTAGGTGCTAGATCCCAAAGAGGTAAACTGGATAACCTTCAGGAGTGATTTAAACAAGTGATAATTAAAGTAATGTACTTAGAAGATTAGGACTAACTTCTCACTAATCAAGATAATTTTACCTCACTCATAGACACAAGGGCTTGTTTAGAATTGGGATGAGTGAGAAGGCCTGGAATGGCAAGATCAACTATCTTGTCCTTATGAGAGGTAGTTGATTTCGCATGAGTGAGTATGAGTGCCGGGATTCGGTTGAGGCCACTAGGATTTTCGGAGCCTATGAAGAATACCCAGAGGAGATCTCTTGACAAACCTTGCGATGACACTCTATCTAGGACAACTGTTGTTATTTGTTTTATGTGTATGGTTCTCTGAACATAATTAATATCATGTCTGGAAGCAATATGACCTATATCAGTGATGTGAATGTTGTACTTGAGTTGTACTGGATTTGTACTTATTGATGGCATTTATTTGGTTATGTCAGTTTGAGTCAGTATGAGTCTGCCTTTGGTTAGAGGTAGTAGATCTTTGTCCATGTTACTTTGTTACTATCTCCTAGCATGGGGGGTGGGCCTTTGGGTACCACTTGGTTGGGTGGAACATGCATCAAAACCGTTGGGTCCCCATCTATCTTTAGTACTTGGTGGCGAGACATCCAGATGGACAGTTCGTAGTTCTTGTTGTAATTACTTGCATTGTAATATTTTAACTTGTATAAGTTATTTTATCCCTCTTATGTTTATAAGGTGAAATTTTTGTAATTGTAATCTTATGTACTATTGTCTCATTCTGGGAATGAGTGATGTAAATATTGGATAAAGATAATGATTATGAGATTGTATCTCAGTTGATTATCTTATTATGTTATGTGGTATTCTTGTGATGTATGATGTTTATTGCATAAAGTTCATAATGTTATGGTTATATGTAATATGTATGTGTGGGTTTAAGTAATCCTAACCTTGTATCCTTAGAAGTTGTTGTTAATTAGTAAGTGAATGTGTATGTTAAATACACTTTATAAAAAAAAAAATAGTTCGCTTATGACGTTAATTGCAACTTCCTTTAAGGTTACTTGGCGGGGCATTACAATCCTCATCACTACTGTCATTCCTCTTTCTCTTGTAAAGAGGCCAATTCACTGAGGGTTGATAAGTTGGCCTTTTTTCCACAAGCCTCACCTCTGGTCTTTGTATACCAAAATCCAATTCCAAATTGACCTTCTTGGTCATCAAGGTGCCCACGATCTCTTTGAATTTATCCATCAAGAAGTCAATTTTCTTGTGGAATGGAGTGAAATTGGATCATACTTTGGATCCATTTTATGCACCATAGAGAACAAATTCTCATATGCAATCCACTTTTCCTTGTTCAATTCATGTATGTTCAAATCAAATTCACTCCTAATTAGGTCCTCATGAAAATTGAACTCATGTACAAACCTGCCACCTTTAATTCATTGCCTAAACAAGGCAAAGAAACCCTCAGGGTCATGTTGCCTCCTAAGACCACTCCTCAAATTAAATTCATCAAAATATCTTCCAAAGTGGACCGATCCTCCCTTGGAGAAAACAAAATTAGATATAACAGTGTAGTTAGGGAACAAAGTTCCTTTTCCCCTCCCTGTCAGGTTGTCCTCATGAATACAACCTATTTGCCACATGACCTTAAAAAACCCCATTATTTATGGTACATTAAATGGGAGGATATGTGGGGCTCCTTGTAAACCATATACTCTTAGAATAGTACTTATAGGGTACAAGATGATATCACCCCAATTGTGGCAAATTTTTAAATCAGGCTTCCTCACCCTTGGTCTGAGGAAATCATGTAGGTCTTCGGGGACTCTAGGCACATTCACTACCAACCGAGCCCTGAGTCTTGAGGCAAAGCAATTTTCAAATTGTACAAAACTGGCACCTCCCCTGTTGTATGATAAATCAACACTCCAAACCTGTACTGGTAATCTTTCTCCATTTACATCTTGCCTCAACTCCATCTTCTCTGAGAAGAAGTCGGCATCTTTATACAAGAACATGCGAATTAATAGGGAATACCAAAAGAAAGGAGTGCCAGTATCCCCCACCTGCAACTTCAACAATCCCTCGTGTATGTTTTTTGCCAGAAAAGATGCAAAGTCATACACCACAGAGAAATTGGGATGCTGAATTTGGGCCCCCATGAACATGTATGCAATTGCCATTACAGTATTAGGGTTGAATCCCAAAATATGCCACAGTGAATAAAATGTAGCCAAAAAGTGATTGGAAAAGCAACTCAGCTTGAAAGGCTCCTAGTCACTTGGGCTGATATGAATTGTTGAGCTGCCTGCCCTAGCCAGATGAGGAGGAAGCAACTTCAATCTTAAAAGAGCCTTTGATCTTGCATACTTTTACTTCATCTCCTCAAGATCAAATGGAACCAAAAATGAGCTAGATTCACTCAAATCAAACACCTATTGAATTTCAGTCGTGCTTATACCTAGCAAAACCCCACCATCATTATCCCTTATTACTCTTGTAACAAGGTCATATCGTGCTATGACCACTTTGAGTAGGTCCACATTAGGGAACACATTTGGCACTGCTAGCTTCCCCATGTCATATCTCCAGTCATTAGAAAAGGGGTGAGGTCAGTTTGGCTGTCCATACCACAACCTAAACATTTCTAAACCAGTCATAGGAACCCTAGCATCTACAATGTTAGAACTCTTGCACACTAGTCCTTCTCCTAGGGTTCTTCCATTCATCAAAACTAAACCCCTCTCCCTATCATTTGTTGATAATGGGAGTTGATCCAGAAAATTGTCATACAAATTCCTCTACAAATAATCAATATGGCCGAAAGGCTACTTTGGTGGTGCCATCTCAAATGAATTAGGGCTTATTTAAATAATTCAAATTCTTGAACAAACTAGGGCTACACAGAAAACGAAATTACAACAAAACCTTGTAATTTCCCGCAATTAAACAAACCAATGACCCTACGACAACAATTAACAAGCCCTTTGACAAGCACACCACAATTCCTTCATAAAATCATAGTCAAATTAACCAAGTAGTACAGAAAATAACTCACAGATTTTGCACCTTGTAGAGGACCAAACTCCTGCTTTAATTTCTCGAAACTTTATCTCTGGTTCTTAAAATACTTCGCCAAGGTGCTTGAAGACTTTGTGGTAAAATAGAAAGAAGGAAAATACTTTATGTTGATTGAATTGAGCCATTAAATGTATCATCTGCCATTAAATCTCACTCACATACTGCACCAATGGCTCCAATCGTATTTGATGTGAATTGAAATTCCTCATTCGATCTTTTTTTTTCGTCAGATCATCGAACAACTGACTTTAGAAAAATACCGATGCAACCTCCATCTAAGCATCAAGTGCCCACCACATTCTACATTGCCAAGGAAGTACACATGGTGCTTGCCCGTGATGTCGCAATTAGTAAAAACCTTACATCTTTAGATCATGTGATGGCGGGCAACCTCTTTTTTGTCAGATCATCAAACAACTAACTTCAAAAAAAAACTGACACAACCTCCATCTAAGCACCAAGGGCCCACCACATTCTGCATCGCCAAGGAAGTACATGTGGCGCTTGCCGATGATGTCACAATCAGTAAACACCTTACATCTTTAGATCACACGATGGCAAGCAACCGTTAATCTCCACCATCGAAAATCATGTTCATTCACAACAGTCACCAACACTGAACATAACCATCAAGCAGCTTTGCATCAAGATGATAACATCATCGTCGATCTTGAGCATGTGCATCTCACATCTATTTTAGTAACCCACTATATAATGTATTAAAGCCTAATATAAAAATTAAAGCAATTCATTAATCTTTTCAGCATTGGCAGCTGAGACACATGGTGCTCACCCATGATATCGCAATCAGTTGAAACTTAGTGGTGAGGCCATCACGGGATCACAGGGAATGGTTAGGATCAACTATTGGATGATCGATGGTCACTAAAAAACATTCCCTACAAAATATAAAAATTATTAAGGGGACATCGCCTAGGCCAACGACAAATGATGGCTTAATGTTGTTCTTAAAAATGGGGCACATGACAACCTAAATTTAGGAGATAATAAAATTAGGCAAAAATATTTAACGTTGTTTATAAAAGGGACCCCGGCCTAGACAAATCAATGGGACATAAGTCATTTTAAAAACCTCTTCAAAAAGGTAACAACCAAATAGATCCTACCCAAGGTATTAGATAGAACATTAGGATTTTTATGAAGGAAAAAATAAAACCCCCAACCTTAGGTTTCTTCCAAATAGTATGATAGACTAGTACAAAGGCAAGATAATAATGGAACTCAAAGAACAAAATTTGAAGCTACATGAATGGCTCTAGCTGGGGACATCCATTCCACTGGAATGAAGTGAGAATAACAGAATCTTAGGTAGAGCATACCAATTGCAGAGACAACCAAAAATGATTGTCCGGACAAAACAATCCAACAAGAAGGAAACCTACAACTAACATATATACAAACCTAAGCTACTACTCATGGAAAACAATACTTCGACTGAAGTATAACTTCAAGAATTATCCATGAACTTGAAAATGAAGAGTATCACCTCTCATTTCTTGGAGGAAATATGAATCTTCCCCCCACTTAATATTTAATAGGAATGGACCCAACCAGATTGCATCAAATTTACCATGATTTCCTTTATCTTCCAACCTGGCATTCCACATCAAGACCACATCTCCATCTTGGAAACTCCTTGCAGTTGTCTTTTTATCATACAATTTTTTT
This sequence comes from Sequoiadendron giganteum, assembly GCA_007115665.2. Lineage (NCBI taxonomy): Eukaryota > Viridiplantae > Streptophyta > Pinopsida > Cupressales > Cupressaceae > Sequoiadendron > Sequoiadendron giganteum. Next base: position 106,280,566 of record CM021107.1, on the reverse strand, counting down.
ACTTGCAACTACAATTCGGTATTTTTCATTTGAGCTTTCGTCCTAGTCTCATCCAATTCCACGAGAGCTTCCACTCTCAACTGCATTTCATCTTCTATCTCATTATCATACATTTGTACAAACTTATACATCTCCATCAGGTTATTCTAGGGCAACCTTGCATTTATCCCATAAACTAAGTCAAATGTGGCACAACCTATTGCCTTCTTCAGATCACCTTGTCTGCACGGACTGCTAATCTCAATTTAGAATCCCATGCCTTCTTATTTTGATCTAGGATTCTCTTGATAATCTTCATCAAGCTTTTACTGTGCTATTCTGCTTTTCCATTTCCTTGTGGGTGGTAAGGTGATGAGTAAGAAACTTGGATGCCATGCTTCTCATAGAATTCCATGTATTCTTCAGACCTGGAACACATTGCATTGTCTAACACAATCTTCTTTGGACATCCAAATCTAGTCACTATATTACTCATTAATAAATCAGTTACCACCTTACTAGTTGCTTTCTTCGTTGGAATTGCTTCCACCCATTTGGTAAAGTAATAAGTGGCCACCAATATCCATGAATGGCCTCCACTTGATTTACATGCTATCTCTCCTACAAAATCAATACCCCATTGCTCGAATGGAGATTGCACTACAACTTGTTTTAGAGGTAAGTTACTAGAAAATTTCAACTTACCAGAGAAACGCTGACAAGCATCACATGTCTTCACTAATTTGTGTGCATCTGTAAAAATAGTAGGCCAAAAAAACCCATCCCTCATCACTTTGTGTCCAATTGTTTTGGCCATATAATGCCCTCCACAAACTCCACTATGTATTTCATTTAAGAGTTCTTGTGCTTGATTTTGGTCCACACACTTCAACATAGCACCTTCTCCATTTCTCCACCAGATCTTTCCTGCTATGATAACATATTTGAGAGCATGTAACTTCAATATCCTATTTTCATTTTCATTTAAATTATCAGGACATTTCATCTTTTGTAAATAATAGATCACACCTTTGTACCAATCAAAATGTTCCATGTCACATATGTGTGATCTGTTCTCTTCTTCAAGAAAATTTATCTGATTTGCTTCCATATTACTTTGGGCCATAAGCTTGGCCAATCCTTGTCCTCTCACCAGCTTAGGAATCTGGATTTCAGTGTTGAATTCCTGGATCTTATTGATACATCTACACCTTCTACCCGACACTTCCTGCTGTGTAAAAATGTCCTTCATAGCAGCATTGGGTACAAAGGCAATTATAGTAGTTCCCATCAAATATGTCCTGAAAGCTTTTACTGCCTTTACTAATTCATATGCATGTTTTTCATTTATGTCATATTTGAGTTCTTAAGCCTGCAAGGACTTGCTAAAAAATGCTATAGGTTGTTCAAAACCCTCAACATTCTTTTGTAACAACACAACTACAATTGTATGGAATGAAGCAAATAAAAAAATCTGGAGGGGCTTGGAAAAATTAGGGGTCTTTAACACAAGTCCTTCCTTTACAGCTTGCTTAATGTCCTATAAATCTATTCTGATTCTTCTTCCCATTCAACCTTGGCCCCTTTCTTAAGAATCTTAGAAATAGGGCGAACTATCTCAACAAAATTTGTTATGAATCTCCTTAGGAAATTAATCTGTCCAAAGAAAGATTATATTCCCTTGACATTTTGGGGTTGTGGGAATATCTATTGTAATTACCCTTTCTAGATCAATTTTGACCTCATCCTTAGAAACAATATGTCCCAACAACTTTCCTTCCTTCACTCCAAAATAAAACTTCTTTGAGTTTAAGGAAATACCATATTCCAATGCCCTATTGAATACTTTCTCTAAATGTTCACAATGGTCATCTTCTTTCTTGGAATATGTTGTTAGATCATCCTGATAAATCACCAAAAACAAGTTATTGAAATATAAGAATGCCACATCCATGGCTCCCCGGAAAGTAGCCCCTATATTCGTTAGACTAGAAGGAATTCTCACATAGACATAGGTTCCCCAAGGTGTAGTGAAAGATATCTTAAACTGTTCAGATTCATTAACCATGACTTGGTTGTAGCCAGAAAACCCATCCATCATAGACATTAACTCACAGCCTGTCACTCTCTACAACATGGCTTCCATATTTGGTAATGGGTATTTATCCTTCAATGAATACACATTCAAATTTCTAAAATCCACACATAACCTAATTTCATTTTGATTTCTCACAGAAACCAAATTTGATACCCAAGATGAATGTCTAATTGGTTTTATGATCCCCGCATCTCTTAACTTCATTAGTTCTTCTTGCATTTTTGGGGCCAAGTTAGGATTAATAGGTCTTTTCTTTTGCCTAAATGGCTTACCACCATCACTCAAAGGAATTTCATGTTGAAATTAATCCTCCCCATAAGCCTTAAGATCATCATAAGACCAAGCAAACCCATGTCTGAATTTCCTTAACAAATCAATTAACATCCTTCTCACCCTTGGTGATAATTCTTTTCAATATACACCTTTTTCGGTGATGCCTCTATTCCAAGGTTTATTTCCTCCAAGTCATCAGGATGGGAAGCAACACAATTAGCCTTTGTCTTATCCTAGTTGTCAAACACTCTTTCAAGAAAAACTAAACCTTTAGGAATTGTATTAGTCTTTAACTAAATAAATTCATTCCCAAACATAATATCCTTATCATCAATTTTTTCAACAAAAGCTCCAAAGTCAATTTCTTGACTTTCATACTCATCCACATAATTTAAGAACCTCAATATATCATCATCACTGTCAAAAAATTGCAATTATTTGATATTATCAGGAACAAATGGTATAGTGTGCACTTCAACTTCTTAAATTCCAGTATAAGTCATGTCATTTGGTTTCAATGCAATATTTGCTAGCAAATATGCCACTTTATTGTGGCCTCTCTCCATCTAATTTATACCAAAAGAATCAAAGTTTTCTAGTTCATCCCAAAAAAAAATTCTATATTGTTTCAGTCTTTTATTCTTTGACACATATCTAGACCTGAATTAAGAAATCACAAGCTCAGAATATCCAATCACTTTGAGCTTCTTGATCCCATATTTTTGAGCCAATCTCAACCCGAATAACAAGGCTTCATATTCGGCCACATTGTGGGTGCATTCAAATAACAGAGTGAAAGAGAACCTAAATGTCTTTCCACTCGGACACCTAAACAACACACCTACACCAGATCCTTCCTTTGAACTTGCACCATCAAAATACATAGTCCACAAGTCATTAGAGTCTAACAAATGTTTCACTTCTATATCAATCGGTGCAATAGGTTTATCAAAATTACTAGGGGATAGTCCACAATTCATTAGACTTTGACAAATGTTTCACTTATGTATCAATCGGTGCAATAGGTTTATCACAATTACTAGGGGATTCCTCATGCTCAATCATATGAGGCACTTTAGACTCTCTTTCAATATTGACATCTTTTCCATGAATGTAAAAATTTGAAAATGATAAATCACATTGCATGTTACCTCCCATTGATGCACTCCACTTCCTTGAAAAAAGCATCCCAAAATGAGGTGGGATATTTGCAGCTAAAACAGTCATGGCCAAAACCTTCTCAGGGTATTGGGTCAATTTATAAGGCAATTCTTTAATAGTCCCAATAACTAGCACTTACCTTGAGTAGTGTCTACTGTTAAGCCCATTGCTTCCATGATCTTGACTAGCATAACATTATTTGACACCCCTGAGTCTATCATAAAATTTCTCAGAGTCTTCCCATTTATATCAACACTAAAAAAAAAGGGGGTTATATTCTCAAGGCACATATTGATAGAATTCCCTAGACACACGGGGGGAATTTGTGACATAATTCCCTCCACTTCTTTCTCGTTTATTTCTTATTTTTCCTTTGCTTATTTACAATTTCCCTGTTCAATATTATTACTACTAGCAACACTCGTAATCAAGGCTATTATTTTTTCCTTGTCCTCATCTATTCTCATCATTTCCGGCAAAGGTACAATAACTTTAACCTGGGACAGTACTTGAAACATGTCTAAGGGTATATATTTAGGTAGGTCAGGAATCATACCTTTATTATTTTATTTCTTATATAACTATTGATTTCCTTCAAGTTTCTTTTGCTTCTCTTCTAGAGAAGATTCAATAGACTTGGTGATCACTTTGGTCTTTACCAATAATGGAGTAACATCTTCATGATAATTTGGGGTTTCAATCTTTTTTGCCCAAATCTTATCATTCTTGACCTCCTTTATTTTTACAACATCAATTTTGTTGTCCACTTTAACACCCTTATTTTTATCTTTTTGTTCTTTAATAAAAAGACCAGCAGGTTTACCCTGTTCAACACCCATAGTTTTATTTCTTAGTCGAAGTGTACTTCTCATCTAAGCAGCCATCTCCCCTATCAACCAGCAAATCTCATCTTCTGATGGTGTCCTTAGAGACACTGAATCTTTAGCTTGCTCCACATTGCAAGCATGATGGTCAAAATCACCTTCCTCATCAGAAAAGACCTGTTGATGATACATTTCACTTCTTTGTTGTTGATTATCCACATCCGCTTCTTGTAACTCATTATCAGAATAGCATTCAGCCTCATCAATATATGACCAGGCCTTACAAACATTTACATCACTCTACTCAAAATCAGGAGTCTGCTCATGAGTATCCTCTTCTTTTCCTTTAGCAATAAGTAGCTGGGAAACAACACAATAATTATGATCATGATGATGTTCACACACCTCACACCATGGTCTATCTTGTACCATATTTATAGAATGCTTCTACAAAGGATCTAGTGTCTACTAATCAATTTTAGGCTTCTGGGCTAATAGTATTGGTTTTCCATCCTTCCAATTTGTATTGTAAGGATAATTTTGCAGTATAGGAGGTCTATCATTTTTATTATATTTCTGTTTATCATTTCCAAGACCCTTCTCTTTCTTAGTAACAATATATTTTATGTCCTTCAAAATGTTGAAGACCTTATCCCACTTCTCATTGTTCTTAGTGCTTGTAGTAGAGACTTCGGTTTTATCCCTAGGATTTTTCAAAAGAGTAGGTTGCTCCCTCCTACCATATTTGCCAGAGGATTTCTTATTACTTTCAATATTAATGGCTGCTCTAAAAGAATCCCTCATGGTCCGAGGGTCCTTATCTCTAAGGAGATATGCCATTTTAGCATCATAAGCATTAAAAAGTTAAACAAACATTTTCATCAAGCATCAGAACCTAAAACAATTTATACATTTCCTTTTGAAATCTAAGGTTAAATTCTGTCACAGTCTCATTCACTAACTTCTTGATGTTTTGGAATTCAGTTAACATGAAACTAGCATTAGTCTTATCACCATTATTCTTCCCATGAACCAATACTAGCATTCAATAGACCTTTGTACCAATCCCTTGCATCTTCTATCAAATATTGGACAAACAACTTCATTACTACATCTTCATGTTCTACCTCATAGTCATTTAACATATCCATGAAGGCTTTCAAATGTCCCTCTATTGAAAAAGCATTGTTTCTAGCAAACTTATTCATCTTTTCTATTAGCTCATCAGGGATGGGATTTGGGTAACCCAGAATACCATAAAAAAAAATTGACTATACCTTTCCAATTGTATAGGTATCCTTTGAAATAGTTCATCTGTCCTCTTAGAGTCATCGCCAGACCATGTATTCTAAGTCTTAGGACCATCTTGATGTATATTTATAAACTTGGTTTCCTGAATCTTTGGGCTAGAGTTATTTGTGGTATTCTCCAGACTGGTTTTAGGACCATTTTCCACAACATCTTAATGAATTGATGAAGTTGCAACTTGTGTAACCTCATCTACACTTGACATTTTTAGGAAACTTATTTTCCTTCTCTTTTCTGCATTTGCAGCCTCAATTTCAGCCATCTCTAGCTCTTTTGCTAGAGCTTCCCCTTCCCTCCTAACCTTTTCCAAGGTAGTCTCTACTTTTAATGACACACGTGGAAGGGGATCTTGTTTAGGATGGTGGGAAGCCACCCTCTCATTTATCTTGATCCCTTCAGCTTTTTGTTTTCCCTTGTCCAAAATAGGTTTAGGATCCGGATTACTTAGTTGGGGCTTAACATGATTAAAGGGTTTTGGGTCTGTAGGATTTGGTTGGACATCAGCCTAACCTACAGGACTCACTTTAGACATTGGCTTTACCCCCTTATCAATTTTTTGTCATACAATAAGACCTTCCTCTTCTAGCTTAGGTCTACTTTGGTTCAAGAGTTTCATTGTTGCCAACTATCTAGTTAATCCATCCCTCTCAATTACAACATGCATCAGTTTTGTTTCCTTTTCCTTGTCCTTGTTCATCCTAAGCTCATCTTTCTTTTGGATCTCTAATCTTAAAGAATCAATATCTCCAAAAACATCATCAGGGTCAAGCAAGGTCATATCAAAACTTGATGTATCACTTAGGTCTATCAGGTTTACTTCTTCAAGTACATGCCTAGATAATAAAGGAGTTCCATCATCTTCAGCAGGAAAAGGAGGCACATCACTAGTGCATTCTTTGTGATGACTTCAACTTCTACTCCTACTTCTTTTCTCAGCATATTGGACACTAATAGGCCCTTTATTATGACATGCCACATCCTCTTGAACAAGTGTATTAAATAATGCATCAAAAAATCCACAACTATCTGATTCTAAATGTCTAGACGCTTGTTCAAAGATCTCAGGGATGGAATGTAGAGGCTTACTTGTACCTTGGTTTATAGGATTCTATGACGTGGGAGTAACATTGCTAGTTTCTAGTTTCTTCTTTATCCAATCCTTCTTCTTCATCTTAGGAAGTTCACCTTCCAATTTTTATTCCGGGTGATTCTTTATGAACGACCTAGTATTCTTCATTCTCAGTGCTTGTCCAAAGATCTTTTAATTGGTATTAAATCTTCAAAAAAAATTCACACTGGTGCAAAGACTTTAGAGTCACCACCCAATTATTTGTGGAAAACCAATTGTTCAAAAACACTTGGAATTTTTTTAAAAGATCTTTAGAAATCTCGTACTGACAATGTACAAAGTTGTTTGTTCATGATATATTCACAACTTTTGAGCAATAGAAAACTTAGATAAAAGAATCACAAAACCATGGGCTCAACCTTCAAATCATAGAAATAATATGATAAATCTATGCAAACTAGATAACCGACCCACTCACAAGAAATATTCAAACTAAGTCCCCAGCGGAGTGGCCATTTTGTTGGTTGTTTTTACTATAACGAGGTTGATCTTCTATTCTACCTATAGAATTTCCAATTCTAAACAAAGGCAGCCCGAAGGACCTGGACCAACTGATGAGTATTTTAACAAAAACCTCCTACACTTTGGGCTTTGCAAGACCCAGGAGGGTGATCCTCTTAATGTGTTTATAATCTCTGCACCAAACTTATAAACAATCATTAGCAATAATAGATAATCTAATTTAATAGCTCAATAGAATAGGATAATACTTAATAGAATTGGATTTCATCAATAGTATCAACTACTTGGAGCATGAGATGATTACAACAATACTTCACAACTTAAGATAGTCATTGATTTGTAATTTGTAGCAAGCTCTAAGCAAAGATAATCAAATATAGAACCTCACAAACAAATACAATTTAGACTAGTGCCATATACCATTGGGGAGTTGAATTCACAAGCATTTAAGGATCTATGATAGATTCAAACACATAGCATATAAGATCTCTGACAATATTTCCTTACAATACCATCAACTTATATCCTAACCCAATACTTCTTATCAAATCCCTTCATAAACATATCCACCTATAACTCCATTCAAGCATTTTAATTAATTCTTTCAATTAAAGCCAAAATGAGAATTATACACACCACAACAGTGAGATGAATGCAATAACCCTTGTATATATTATTCAAGATTATGATATTCTTATAGAAGGGAGAGACATGAACTTGAAATGAATCATTATCATTTAGATGCTAGTACTGTCATGAAACATCAAACCCTCATAAATTAAAAACTCTACTACAGAATGACACAAAACCTAAATTGCATTTACAATAAACCAACATGCATTACAACTTGATTTGCAACTATGCTTAGACTTGACCTAAGAATATCTAACTTGCTAACCCATATTTCTATTTTTGAAATCCTTCCTATAGAAAATGAAGGAGCAAACAAGCATCGGGCCAGAAATACAACTATCACTGATCACTTGGACCACCTTGTGATATTTCAAAAATTTGTTACAACAACTGAGTCCCTCAAGAATATTCTTGTTTATCCCATTTGTTGGAAAAATAGTTGCTGCATTAGCCACACTTCAAGAAACCTACGCCAAAATTGCCATCAAGACATAACCAAAATCTATTATAACTATAACAACTGACTATTAACCATCAATAGTCAACACTGTCCTACTCCTCCTTGGTTAAATATTTGTCCACCCATCTCTGATATTCTTCATCTGTTGTCCAATCAAAATTTACCTCCTCATTCACCTTGGTATTGTAATGTGTGTATTTCACTGCTACCTGATTGGCCTCTCTTTCAAAAGACTCCAAAAATGTGCTAGTGTTAATTATCTTATCCATGCTACTCATCAACAAATCATAGTCTAAATCATCACAAATCAGCTTGATTTGTGTGATGATGACTTCATTCGCTCTATCTTGCCACTGTTGCAGTAATTTAAAATTTTCTTGTGCATCAATTATATTTGGAAAAAATGTATTACTCCAATCATCAAAAATCTTTAGCAATTCCTTAATCTTCCTACTCAAATCATCTGGAAAGGCTTAAAAAAATTCAGTGATTTCACAAAAAATTGAGTAGGCCTCAATGGTTGGGCCCTGTTATTTGCATCAAATCTAGAGGCCTTATACATAATATCTAGATCATTGGCCCTATGGATCCACTTCTCAGCCAAGGGAAAACTATTTCCCAATCCCTATTAATATTTCTTATTTCATCCAAGAATAAATAATATACTAATGGTAATCAACCATCAACCTTCTCATTCAGGTGCCTCAAAACTACATCAACAACCTCATTATGTTTGGAAATTACTCCCTCCTCACTTGCTTTTAAAGTAGCCTATAACTCTGTGATCTTATTTAACATCTTCTTCTTAGTGGGACCCACAGAGTATTCAACCTCTTCTTCAACTGGCCCTAATGTAGTACTGAGAGCATGCATCTTGATGGGGGATCCTAGAGTAGAAACAATTGGAGAAGTAGGGGGCACTGATCCTGATGTAGATGGTAATGCCATGATACTAGGAGCACTAGAGGATTTTCCCACCTGCCTATATTTCAACCTATCTACCTCATATTGCAGCTCAACATTCCTTTGCTCCATCCTACTATACTCTCCAATTATGATGTTATATTTCTCCATCAAACTCTTCTTTTCAGCTTCTTCTCTTTTAGATGTCTTATGGGCCAATTTGGCCATATTTACAGTTAGGCTTGCAGCTTCTGTAGTTGAAGTTTCAGAAGCTCTCTTGATTATTAACCCTCCCCTTAGGTTTGGGCTAATATTAGTCACATTTGGCTTTCTGCCCTGGGGTGCCAATGCCCAAATTACCAGAGTATCATATTCCTCACTAAAGGCAAAGTCCTACAGAGCTGCCTTAACCTCTTTCTCATTGTTCTGTATAGGATGCTTGGACTTTAAAATAGAATTGAATGTTATTGCACTAGCGATGTCCCATTTCAGAAAAATTAGTACACCAGTCGAAGACACTAATTTCCTTCTTTCCTCAAGAGTGATGCTTTTGAATTCTTCCATTAGTTCAGCCTTCACCTCATCATCATTCTCCTTATCAAACCTATCAGGCCTTGATTCTCTCCTCTTCTTGCATTTGTCTTGGTATTCTTCTAACTTCATCCTCCACACCAGTTGCAAGAATACTGGAGTCTTCACAAATGCATCATCATCCAAGAATGCCTTGTAGGCCTGCATTTTGGCATCTTGTACACATTGTCCTTTCACATCCATATCAGATAGCACCAACTATGTTGATCTAGGAGGGGAAGGAATTCCAACCTACATGTCTTGATCTGTAAAAATTATCTCATCCCTCAGAGTCTCTTGTGCTTCCTCAAATCTTTGCACAAGAGTCTTTGGATCCATTTTATGGACTATAGCCAACAACTTCTCATATGCAATCCACTTTTCCTTATTCAATTCATGTCTGTTCAAATCAAATTCATTCTTGATTAGATCCTCGAGAAAATTGAACTCATGTACAAACCTGCCACCTTTAATTCATTACCTAAACAAGGAAAAGAAACCCTCAGGGTCATGTTGCCTCCTAGGACCACTCCTTAAATAAAATTCATCAAAATATCTTCCAAAGTGGAGCCATCCTCCCTTGGAGAAAATAAAATTAGATATTACAGTGTAGTCAAGGAACAAAGTTCATTTTCCCCTCCCTGTTAGGTTGCCCTCATGAATACAACCTATTTTCCACATGACCTCGACAAACCCCATTCTTGATGGTACATAAAATGGGAGGATATGTTGGGCTCCCTAGAAACCATATAATCTTAGAACAATACTTACAAGGTACAAGATGATGTCACCCCAATTGTGGAAAATTTTCAAATCAGGCTTCCTCTCCCTTGGTCTAAGGAATTCATATAGGTCTTCAGGGACTCTAGGAACATTCACTACCAACCGAGCCCTGAGTCTTGAGGCAAAGCAATTGTCAAATTGTACAAAACTGGAACCTCCCCTGTTGTATGATAAATTAGCACTCCAAACCTATACTGGTAATCTTTCTCCATTTACATCTTGCCTCAACTTCATCTTCTCTGAGAAAAAATTGATATTCTTATACAAGAACATGTGCATTAATAGGGAATACCAAAAGAAAGGTGTGCCTATATCCCCCACCTACAACTTCAGCAATCCCTCATGTATCTTTTTTGCCAGAAAAGATGCAAAGTCATACACCACAGAGAAATTGGGATGTTGAATTTGGGCCCCCATGAACATGTATGCAATTGGAATTATAGTATAAGGGTTGAATCCCAAAATTTGCCACAGTGAATAAAATTTAGCCAAAAAGTGATTGGAAAAGCAACTCAGCCAGAAAGTCTCCTAGTCACTTGGGCTGTTATGAATTGTTGAACTGCTTGCCCTAGCCAGATGAGGAGGAAGAACCTTCAATTTGAAAAAAGGCTTTGATCTTGCATACTTTTGCTTCATCTCCTCAAGATCAACTGGAACCAGAAATGAGCTAGATTCACTCAAATCAGACACCTGTTGAATTTCATCCATGGTTATACTCAGAAAAACCTCACCATCATTATAACTTATTACTCTTATAATATGGTCATATCATGCTGCCACCACTCTTAGTAGGTCCACATCAAGGAACACATTTGTCACTGCTAGTTTCCCCATGTCGTATCTCCAGCCATTAGAAAAGGGGTGAGGTAAGTTTTTTTGTCCATACCACAGCCTAAAAATTTCCAAACCAGTCATAAGAACCCTAGCATTTGCAATGTTATAACTCTTGCACACTAGTCCTTCACCTAGGGTTCTTCCATTCATCAAAACTAAACTCCTCTTCCTATCATTTTTGGATAATGGGAGTTGATCCAGAAAATCATCATACAAATTCCTTTGTAAATAATCAATATGGCTAGAATGCTACTTTGGTGGTTCCATCTCAAATGAACTAGGGATTCTTTAAATAATTCAAATTCTTGAACAACTAGGGCTACCCAAAAGATGAAATTACAGAAAAACCTTGCAATTTCCTCCAATTAAACAAACCAGTGACCCTACAACAACAATTAACAAGCACTATGACAAGCACACCACAATTCCTTCATGAAATAATACTCAAATTAACAAAGAAGTACACAAAACAACTCACAGATTTTGCGCCTTGTAGAAGACCAAACTTCTGCTTTGATTACTCGATACTTTGTCTTTGGCTCTGAAACTACTTTGCTAAGGTTCTTGAATGCTTTGTGGTAAAATTGAATGAAGAAAAATACTTTATGTTGATCGAATTGATGCAGTAAACATCTTATCTGCCATTAAATCTCACTCACATACTATGCCAATGGCTCCAATCGTATTTGATGCGAATTCAAATTCCAACCATCGATCTTTTATTTTTGTCAGATCAACGAACAACTGACTTAAAAAAAAAACTGACGCAACCTCCATCTAAGCACCAAGGGCCCACCATATTTTTCATCGCCAAGGAAATACACGTGGCACTTGCCTATGATGTCACAATCAGTAAACACCTTGCATCTTTGGATCATGTGATGGTGGGCAACCTTTGATCTGCACCATTGGCAATCGTGTTCATTCACAACAGTCACCAACACTAAAAATAACTGTCGAGCAACTTTGCAATCATGTTAATATTTTTTACGTCAACAACTAAGACACATGGCACTCGCCCTTGATATTTCAATCAATTGAAACTCAGTGGTGAGGCCATCACGGGATCGCGGGGAATGATCAGGATCAACTGTTGGATGATCGATGATCACTAAAAAACATTCACTACAAAATATAAAACAATTATTAAAGGGATAAGGGGACATCACCTAGGCCAATGAAAAATGATGCCTTAATTTTGTTCTTAAAAATGGGGCACAGACCGACCTAAACTTAGGAGATAATAAAATTAGGCAAAAATATTTAATGATGTTTATAAAAAGGACCCCCGCCTAGATGAATCAATGGGACATGTCATTTCAAAACCCTGTTCGAAAAGGTAATAGACAAATAGATCCTACCCAAGGTATTAGATAGAACATTAGGATTTTTATGAAGGAAAAAATAAAACCTCCAACCTTAGGTTTCTTCCAAATAGTATGACACACAAGTAAAGAGGCAAGGTAATAATGAAACTCAAAGAAAAAAATTTGAAGCCCCATCAGTGGCTCCAGTTGGGGACGTTCATTCCACTAGAATAAAGCGAGAATAATAGAAACTCAGGTAGAGTAAACCAGTTGTAGAGACAACCAAAAAGGATTGTTTGGACAAAACAATCCAACAAGAAGGAAACCTACAACTAACATACATGCAAACCTAATCTACTGCTCATGGAAAACAATACTTCAACTGAAGTATAACTTCAAGAATTGTCCATGAACTAGAAATTCAAGAATATCACCTCTCATTTCTTGGAGGAAATATGAATCTTCCCCCCACTTACTATTTACCAGGAATGGACCCAACCAGGTTGCATAAAATTTACCATGTTTTCCTTTATCTTCCAACCTGGCATTCCACATCAAGACCATATCTCCATCTTGTAAACTCCTTGTAGTTGTCTTTTTGTCATATACATTTTTTACTTGCAACTACAATTTCACATTTTTCATCTGAGCTTCCCTCCTGGTCACATCCAACTCCACAAGAGCTTCCATTCTCAACCGCGTTTCATATTTTATTTCATTCTCATACATCTAGACAAATTTATACATCTCCATCAGGTTAATCTGGGGAAACCCTGCATTTATCCCATAAACTAGGTCGAATGGGGCACAACCTATTTCCTTCTTCAAAGTCACCCTGTCTGTCTAGATTGCCAATCTCAATTTAGAATCCCATGCCTTCTTATTTTGATCTAGGATTCTCTTGATAATCTTCATCAAACTTTTATGGCTTGATTTTGCTTTTACATTTCCTTGTGGGTGGTAAGGTGATGAGTAAGAAACTTGGATTCTGTGGTTTTCATAGAATTCCATGTATTCTTCAGATGTCAAACTCATTGCATTGTTTGACACAATATTCTCTAGACATCCAAATCTAGTTACTATATTACTCATTAATAAATCAATTACCACCTTACTAGTTGCTTTCTTCATTGGAATTTCTTCCACCCATTTGGTATTGTAATCAGTGGCCACCGATATCCATGAATGGCCTCCACTTGATTTACATGCTATCTCTCCTACAAAATCAATACCCCATTTCTAGAATGGAGATTGCACTGCAACTGGTTTTAGAGGTAAGTTACCAAAAAATTTCAACTTACCAGAGAAACGCTGATAGGCATCGCATGTCTTGACCAATTGGTGTGCATATTTAAAAACAACAAGACACCAAAACCCAACCCTCATCACTTTGTGTGCAGTTGTTTTGGCCATATAGTTCCCTCCACAAACTCCACTATGTATTTCATTTAAGAGTTCTTGTGCTTGATTTTGGTCCACACACTTCAACATAACACCTTCTCCATTTCTCCACCATATATTTCTTGCTATGATAACATATTTGATAGCATGTAACTTCAATGTCCTCTTTTCATTTTCATTTAAATTATCAGGACATTTCATCTTTTGTAAATAATAGATCGCACCATTGTACCAATCAGAATGTTCCATGTCACATATGTGTGATCTGTTCTCTTCTTCAAGCAAATTTATCTGATTTGCTTCCAGATTACTTTGGGCCATAAGCTTGGCCAGTCCTTGTCCTCTCACTGGCTTAGTAATCTGGATTTCAATGTTGAATTCTTGGATCCTATTGATCCATCTACACCTTCTTCCTGACATTTCTTGCTATGTAAAAATGTCCTTCACAACAACACTGGGTACATAGGAAATTACATTAGCTCCCATCAAATATGTCTTGAAAGCTTTTACTGGCTTTACTAATGCATATGCCTATTTCTCATTTGTCATATTTGAGTTATGTAGCCTTCAAGGAGCTGTTGAAAAAGGCTATAGGCTATTCAAAACCCTCAACATTCTTTTGTAACAACACAGTGACAATTGTATGGAATGAATAAAATGAAAAAATCTGGAGGGGCTTGGAAAAATCAGGTTCCTTAACACAGTAGCTTCCTTTATAGCTTGCTTATTGTCTTGGAAATCCTGTACTGACTCTTCTTCCCATTCAACCTTTTCCCCTTTCTTAAGCATCTTAGAAATAGGGCAAACTATCTCAGCAAAATTTGTTATGAATCTCCTTAGGAAATTAATCTATCCAAAGAAAGATTGTATTCCCTTGACATTTTGGGGTTGTGGGACTTTATCTATTGCAATTACCCTTTCTAGATCAATTTTGACCCCATCCTTAGAAACAATATGTCCCAAAGACTTTCCTTCCTTTACTATAAAAGAACACTTCTTTGGGTTTAAGGAAATACCATATTCCAATACCCAACTAAATACTTTCTCTAAATGTTCAAAATGGTTATCTTCTTTGTTGGAATATGTTGTCAGATGATCCTGATAAATCACTAAAAAAAGGTTAATGAAATATGAGAATGCCACATCCATGGCTGTTTGGAAAGTAACCCCTACATTTGTTAGACCAAAAGGCATTCTCACATAGACATAGGTTCCCCAAGGTGTAGTGAAAGTTGTCTTAAACTGTTCAGATTCCTTAACCAGGACTTAGTTGTAGCGAGAAAACCCATCCATCATAGACATTAACTCACAGCGTGTCACTCTCTGCAACATGGCTTCCATATTTGGTAATGGGTAGTTATCCTTCAATGAAGACACATTCAAATTTCTGACATCCACACATAACCTAATGTCTTTGTTTTCCTTTCTCATAGGAACCAAATTTGATACCCAAGATGAATGTCTAATTGGTTTGATGATCTCTGCATCTCTTAACTTCATTAGTTCTTCTTGCATTTTTGGGGCCAAGGTAGGATTAATAGGTCTCTTCTTTTTCCTAAATGGCTTAGCACCATCACTCAAAGGAATTTCATGTTGAAATAAATCCTCCCTATAAGCCTTAAGATCATCATAAGATCAAGCAAACACATGTCTGAATTTCCTTAACAAATCAATTAACATACTTCTCATCCTTGGTGATAATTTCTTTCCAATATACACCTTTTTCGGTGATGCCTCTGTTCCAAGGTTTATTTCCTCCAAGTCATCAGGATGGGAAGCAACACAATTTGCCTTCATCCTATCTTGGTTGTCAAACACTCTTTCAAGAAAAACTAAACCTTTAGGAATTGTACTAGTCTTTAACTGAATAACTTCATTCCCAAACATAGTATCCTTATCATCAATTTTCTCAACAAAAGCTCCAAAGTCAATTTCTTGAATTTCATACTCATCCACACAATTTAAGAACCTCAATATATCATCATGACTGTCAAAAACTTGCCAGTCTTTGATATTATCAGGAATAGATGGTTTAGTTTGCACTTCAACCTTTGAAATTCCAGCATAAGTCATGTCATCTAGTTTCAATGCAATATTTGCTAGCAAATCTGCCACCTTATTGTGGCCTCTCTCCATCCAATTTATACCAAAAGAATCAAAGTTTTCCAGTTCATCCCAAACCAAATTTCTTTATTGTTTCAACATTTTATTCTATGACACATATCTAGACCTGACTTGGGAAATCACAAGCTCAAAATCTCCAATCACTTTGAGCTTCTTGATCCCATGTTTTTGAGCCAATCTCAGCCCCAATAACAAGGCTTCATATTCGACCACATTGTTGGTGCAGTCAAATAACACAGTGAAAGAGAACCTGAATGTCTTTCCACTCAGAGATCTTAACAACACACCTGCACCAAATCCTTCCTTCGAACTCTTACCATTAAAATACATAGTCCACAAGTCATTAGACTTTCACAAATGTTTCACTTATGTATCAATTGGTGCAACAGGTTTATCACAATTACTAGGGGATTCCTCAACCTTGAATTCATTTATACCACTATTAGTAAAACATGTCAAATTCTCAGTCGGATCATGCTCAATCATATTAGGCACTTTAGAATCTCTTTCAATCTTGAATCTTTTCCATCAATGTAAAAAGTAGCAAATGATAAATCACATTGCATGTTACCTCCCATTGATGCACTCCACTTCCTTGAAAAAGGCATCCCAAAATGAGGTGGGATATCTACAACTAAAATAGTCATGGCCAAAACCTTCTCAGGGTATTGGGTCAATTTATAAGGCAATGTTTTAATAGTACCACTAACTAGCACTTCTCTTGAATCTAATGCATAGCACTTACCTTGAGTAGTGTCTACTATTAAGCCCATTGCTTCCATGATCTTGACTGGCATAACATTATTTGATGCCCCTAAGTCTATCATACAATTTCTTAGAGTCTTCCCACTTATATCAACACTCAAGAAAAAGGGGCTTATATTCTCAAGGCACATATTGATATAATTCCCTAGATAC
The DNA here is from genome assembly GCA_007115665.2 of Sequoiadendron giganteum. Lineage (NCBI taxonomy): Eukaryota > Viridiplantae > Streptophyta > Pinopsida > Cupressales > Cupressaceae > Sequoiadendron > Sequoiadendron giganteum. The sequence goes on along the minus strand of CM021107.1, from coordinate 106,263,399 downwards.
AAAGAAGGAATTTGTGACACAATTCCCTCCACTTCTTTCTCATTTATTTTTTCTTTTTCCTTTGCTTCTTTACAATTGCCCTATTCAATATTATTACTACTAGAAACACTTGTAATCAAGGATATTGTTTTTTCCTTGTGCTCATTTATTCTCATCATTTCTAGAAAAGGTACATAAACTTTAACTTGTGACAATACTTGAAACATGTCTAAGGGTGTATATTTAGGTAGGTCAAGAATCATACCTTCATTATTTTATTTCTTCTCTAACTGCTTATTTCCTTCAAGTTTCTTTTGCTTCTCTTCTAGAGCAGATTCAACAGACTTGGTGATCACTTTGGTCTTTACCAATAATAGAGTAACATCTTCATGAGACTTTGGGGTTTCAGTCTTTTTTGCCCAAATCTTGTCATTCTTGACCTCCTTGATTTTTACAACATCATTTTTGTTGTCCACTTTAACTCCTTTCATATTTGGATCACGCGATGGTGGGAAACCATTGCTCTCCACCATCAGTAATCATGTTCATTCACAACCGTCACCATCACTGAACATAACTGTTGATCAACTTTGCATCAAGATTATAACATCACCGTCGATCTCGAGCACGTGCATCTCACATCTATTTTAGTAACACACTATATAATGTATTAAAGCCTGACAGAAAAATTAAAGCACTTCATTAATATTTTTGGCATCGGAAGCTAAGACACATGGTGTTCGCATGTTATATCACAATCAGTAAAAAATGTTTCCTACAAAATATAAAACAATTATTAAAGGGACAAGGGTACATTGCCTAGGCCAATGAAAAACGATGGCTTAATGTTGTTCTTAAAACTGGGGCATGGGCCAACCTAAACTTAGGAGATAATAAAATTAGGCAAAAATATTTAACGTTGTTTATAAAAGGGACCCCGACCTAGACGAATCAATGCGACATAAATCATTTTAAAACCCTCTTCAAAAATGTAACGGCCGAATAGATCCTTCCCAAGGTATAAGATAGAACATTAGGCTTTTTATGAAGGAAAAAATAAAACCCCCAACCTTAGGTTTCTTCCAAATAGTATGATAGACTAGTACAAAGGCAAGATAATAATGGAACTCAAAGAACAAAGTTTGAAGCTCCATCATGTTTTTCCTATGAATCATGAATGAAAAGTCTATTAATTGTAATATCATTTGTCTTATGTCATTTGCACTAAATGAATGGGTTTATTTGTGCCTCAATTCAAAGAGTTTATTTAATGCTAAAATGAGGTCATTCGTTTATGGGAAAAGAATCGATTTTGTAAGGAAGCAATGTTGTAAAACACAGTGAGTTGGATTCCTCAAAGTAGCATGCTAATAGACCCTTGATTATTGATGTTAGTTTTATTATTGATTGATTGTAAATATGACTCCTGTTGACGCAAAATTTTGCAGGCAACAGCCTTATGGGAAACTTAGCTATTGGGAGACTTGTGCATATAGCTAAGTGACCTTTGGGATTTTATTGAAGTCAGCTCTTCATTTTTTAAATGGGGGGGAGAAAAGGGAAAAAAGACAAACATAAAATAAACAAATCTAAACTAAGGCAATGCACTAGATCAGTAATGAGATAAGTAAACACATTTATGAAATAAAGGCTCTGATAGTAATTAGCATATATCAAATAGACGATCCCCAACATTGTAAACATAAGAACATCAAACCATTTGCATAGTATAACACATACAACATAATCTAACACAAAAGAGTAGCAACATGATCTGTATTACGCTAGGCTACATAAAGATTATAAAATCTTGGAATAGATGTCCGCATATTTCAAAAAATGCAAGCACAATTTAATGTCTTATCAAATGCTTGAAAACAGAGAGGTCAAACAGAATGGCACAGTCTATGAGTTTAGATCTAATATCAAAAACTACAAAGGTAAATTCCCAGTGCTCAAGAAATTTCATCCATCTAACAACACCCACAAAATGAAGAAAGGGTTGCTTAAATTAGCCAGCCCACTGCTTGAAAACTCCAACAAAAAAGATTCTCCAGCGAAGCTACCCACATGAATGAAGGAGTGGCCACATTCTAGTAGGGGCACTCTGAAGAGAGATGGGCCACGTGGTAGAAAAATAGAAAGGGCACACAACAGAAAAATGGAAATGGTTGCAACAATCCTTTAGCAAAAATAATAGAATGCATGAACAATCACCACGCGGAAAGCTCCTGACAAAGGTAACTGTGGTGTGGGCCCATTCGAATGGAAAGCAAGCCGATACGACATGCGACGTGGCAAGCAACCAAAGCCCAATCAAAGAGAAAAGAAGCATTCGAAGGGAAACTCCAAGGGGAAACCACATAGCAGTGGCCAAAAAGTTGTGAGCATCAGAACCAAAGGCGAATCCGTGAAAGAAAGAAAAATCATGAAGGAACAGAGTGGTGCATGAATAAATATTCACAGCTTGGCGACTCACAGGGAAATTTTGCCTATGGAATGAGAATCCTAGAATCTTTGGTTTTTCTTCATTTTATCTCATTTCCTTGCATCAATGTGGTTGTTGATTTAAGAAAGCACTGAGAATGGCCAAAAAGAAACAAAGTAGGGAAAATATATACATATTTACACACCCACTACAAAAGCTAAATTAATTGAACTTCTTGAGGTGTATTCCATTAACTGGAATACCCAAGGCCTTGCCCTTTGCTATTTCCAACTTGAATGAGTTGTGTTGCTTGCATTGTATGATTTTGAATGGTCGTTCCCAAAGACTATCAAACTTGTCATGATGATTGGGCTTTCCTCCGCACTCGTTGAATTTGAGCACCAAGTCTCCATATTGCAGACCCTGGTCAAACATTTTCTTATCAAACCATTTATTTATGACCTGCTAGCGGTTAGTCATTTCCTTGAGAGCATTCTCTCATTTCTCCTGAACCTCAAGCAATTCTGCCAACCACACCTCCATCGCTCCATTTTGCTCAATCTCAAGAGACTTGAGTAACAGGATTGCAGGAATTTCCACAGACATTGGCAACAACATCTCTTTCCCATATACTATCTCGTAAGGAGATTTTTTGAATATTTATTTGGGCGTGATACAATCTGCCCATAGTTTTGTCAAGAGGTGCTTATGCCACTCCCTTTGATGTTTCAAATCTATTATCTTGATCAGCCGAAGAACATTCTTGTTCATAGATTCGGTAAGGCCATTTCTCTATGGGTAGTAGTTGGAGGATGTCTCTAGGAAGACTCCATATTTTAGTGCAAATTGGCTGAATTTGGAGCCGAGAAAGGCTCTGGCATTATCTGAGATAATTGTCTTTGGTGGGCCAAACCTAGCTACCAGTTCTTCCAGGAAGTTCACAATTTTTGCCTCAGTTGCATTTTTCAAAGGTACAACTTTATTCTACCTAGTGCAATAGTCAGTGGCTATTAGGATCCATCTATGTCCAAATGATGAAACCGGGTTGATCATGCCAATGAAGTCGAGGCCCCATTGAGAAAATGGATTTTCCACTATAGTTGGTTTCAGTGGCATGGAAACATTTTTACTTTTCCCAAAAAACAACTGACACTCATTGCAAGACCTCACCAATGAATACGAGTCCTTAAATAATGTCGGCCATAAATAACCAGAACACAAAATCTTGATTGTAGTATTTTTTGTTGAAAAATGTCCACCGAGTGGGCCACTGTGGTACTGCTCTAATATCAATTTTGCTTGCTCTTGTGTCACACACCTTAACAAGACACCATTGAAGTTCCTCTTCAAAATAACTCCCTCTAATAGTACATAGCCATTATTCTGCAGTTGATAAAAATGTCTTTTAAATGAGGGGAGGTTGATTGGGTACCTTCTTGTTTGCATGAAATTAATTTTGTCATCCAACCAATCATCTCCATAACTCTCTTCATTAAGCAACATAGTTTCTGGGACTTCAACCTTAGTCATTGCTTCATTGTTTCTAGAAAAATATTTGCATAGTCCCTTCCCTTTCACAGTCTTGACTGGCTTGATCTCGATGTCATACTCGAGAATCTTGGCTATCTAGTTAGCTTGTATCTTAACGATTTCACCTTCCATAATATATTCATGCACACTAGGGTGGAGCATACAAAAAATCACCTTGTTGCACAATATGAGGTGCCAAAACTTCTTCAGCCCCTTTACAATAGAAAAATCTTGCTTCTCCACAAAGTTGTACTTTACCTCATAATATTTTAGAGTGCGCAAATAGAAGGTGATGGGAAATTCTCTTTTATCTTCATCGTCTTTCTTCATTAGGATAATAGCGATACTCGTGCTACCACCAAAGATGCACATGAGGAAGTCTTTCGACAAATCTAGATTAACCAACACGAGAGAAAAAGAGATGACTTCTTTGATTTGTTTGAAAGCTTTTTTGGCTTCTACTATCCATTTGAAAGTTTGGTCCTTCTTCAACATCAATGTGATGGGTTGAAAAATCCATGCAAAGTCTGGTAGGAACCAACTAATGAAGTTGACCCTACCCAAAAAATATTGAACTCCTTTTTTGTTGAGGGGCAAAGGGAGTTCTTTGATTGCTTTAACACTTTTCGAGTCGATAGAAATACATTCCTTCGAGATGAAATAGCCCAACAACTTCCCTTGTGGGACCCCAAACACACATTTCTTTGGGTTCAGATAAATCCTGAACTCCTGGCACTTCTGGAAGACAAGCTCGAGATGATCAAAATGATCTTCAGTAGATTTTGAGAAAACCATTAGGTCATCTAGATAAATAAGGATGATCTTATTTATCAAATCCCTGAAAGCAATATCCATGGCTCATTGGAATGTTTCTCTGGAATTTGAAAGTCTGAAGGGAATTTTAGCATAAGCATATGTTCCCCACTTGGTGATTAACGTCATTTTTTGTTGGTCCTCCTCCTTCACCCAAATCTGATTATAGCCGGAGAAACCATCTAACATGGAAAACATCTCAGAACCAACAATTGTTTGCATAATTTCCTCCATGGAAGGAAGAGGGTAGTGGTCCTTTAAAGACGCCCTATTTAGGTCTTGGGAGTCAACACACAGTCGTATATCACCATTCTTCTTTCGGACTAGCACTAAGTTAGACACCCAAGTACTGTGTTTGATTAGGAACACTATCCAAGATTCAATCAACTTCTTTAATTCTTGAGCCATTAATGACTCGGTCTTTGGATTTATTGGCCTTTGCTTTTGACGCACGGGTTTTTCTCCTTCTAGTAGCTCAATGGTGTGTTGGATAATCCCGGGATCATATCCCTTAAGATCATCATATGACCATGCTACCACACTCGGATACTTATCTTAAAAATATTTCAACCTTTCTTTATTCTTCTGTGAGACTCCTTTTTTGACTTTAAGCCTTTTATCTCCTCCGATGTGCAAATCGACGTAATCACCTTTATTAGCTACAAACCTTCTCTTGTCATTTCTTGCATCATCATAATCAAACAGACTCTTGAGAGTAACAACACCTCTGGGAAGCTTGTTTGACTTAAGCTAGACCACTTGATCTTCATAGGCCTCAACGATCTTTACCTGTAATTGGTTAGCAAATTCTCCGAACAACTAGAGAAATGATGTGATATGAGCATCACTACCAAACACTTGCCAGTTTTGATAATTATTTAAAACTACAGGCCACACAATCACTCGCACTGAATGCTTTTTATCAATTAACTCGAAAGCTAGCTCAAACTAAGATCCGACTACTACCATTCAGTCTGCTTCAGAGTTCTACCCTCTAGGTATGGCTTGGATGTTGAATGCCTCGCAGCCTTCAATCAAGTCCTAGACCTTGTGTCGGTATGATCACATTCAGACATTCTTGATGGCTGATAGCCCTCGGATTTGGTTAACCACCAATTCTAAATCTCTAAACACCTATATTTTCTTTACACCCATTCATTTTGCTAAACACAGGCCGTGGAAAAGGCCCTCATACTCTGCTTCATTGTTCGAGCATGCTAACTAAAAATGGTATGACCTTAAGGTCTTTTATTTGGATAGATATACCAAACATATTTTGGCATCGGCTCCTACTTTACATCTTGCTCCATCAATGTGCAAGGTCCATAACTCTGAGGTTCCTTCACTCCTAGACTCTTTAGTCACTCTGGGTATAATCTGATCCACCTCATGTATGATGTATATTCCCATCCCAGTTGCATGAAATTTTCCAAAAGGGTATATGCTTATAAATTCATTCAAGAGAGCTTCTTCATTTTCAACCTAGGAATTGCTTGCTTCTACATCTTCAAAAATCTCAGCATTGAGCATCTCTTGTGGGGTAATTGAGGTATGTGATGCCTCAAAATTGATCATGGCTTCATCAGCCACATGCTCAGAATGTAAAGTTTCTGGAAATATCTTCATCTTAGCTCCATGTTTGGTTCTTAGGATCAGGTGTGGCCAATCTAGAGAGAGGTAACCTCCAATATTTGTAGTGAATTCACAGGACAGACATATCTTTAACAAAGGAGGGATGCTAATGAGCACAATGTCTTGGTTCAGAGTAATGTTGGGGCAAGCAAACAATTTCATAGGCAATCCTTTGATTACTCTGATGGTTTCAACCTTGTTCCCATCGAGTTGCATGACTCCCTTTTTAAGAGGCTCGTATTCTAGTCCCAGAGCTTCAGCTACTTTCTTGGGAATGATGGTGGTGCTAGGACCAGAGTCAACCATATAATTATGCAGAAAAAAATTCCAATGATAAGTGTTAGAAAGAAAGGCTTGGGTTTAGGCTTACCCTCTTTTCCGACCTACTTTTCCACTGATTGATTTGCCAAAACTTTGTCTGGGCCTAGATTGGATGTCTTGTATTTTGAGGGCTGCTTGAGCATCCTCATACCCTCTTCTCCTAATAATGCCTTCTATAATAGATACTTTTTCTTAGGGATGGCCAGGATATCCCATAAACAAACATTAGCAGAAGAATTCCTTATTTGTTCTACCATGTTGAATGGCATTCGTGACTAATGAGCTATGGTAGTTGGCTCCTTTTGCGTCATAGCTGGTGCATCTGGCTATTTGGCAACTACTAAGGTGGTCATGGGAGCTTTCACTTTCAGAGGATGTGGATTCTTGGTACTTGGAAAAGCAGCCCCAGACTATTGCGGAACTGATGATACAGTAGCTGACGAATTGGACATTGGATTAGTTGACCCTTCACTTTGCAAGGACTTGAATTCTCCAGTGAGCCTCCACTTGGAATGAGTACTTTAATCTAACTATACTTGTGGTTCTAGGATCATCAGAATGTCATTTGGGTATGCTAACTCCTCACCTTCCATCCAAGAAAAGAGTATCTGGACTAGAGGTATCTCTAGCGCTTTCTCTATAGACATTCCTTGCATTTGAGTGGTGAGAACTACGTTCTCCATTTGTTGAGAGGCAAATGCATGAACTCCATTATTGGGAATAATGCCTTAACTACATTGCTTTGCTATCTTCTATTGTAAATTCCCTCATGGGAAATTTTGGGGCATGTGTGCATCATTGCAAGGGAAGCACCATGGATTAATCTCCTCAGCAAGATTATTTTGTCTTGCTACAAGCTCTTTACTCGAAATAGGATGGATAGGCTGTATTGGCATAGTCACGGGCATGATCTATTGGCTCTGTTGAGCTTGGGTATTACTGCGTGATCTATCCTACCATTAATTCTATTGGAAAGGAGGTTTCTAGATTTGGTAGATTTGGTAAGCAGGCTTCTGATAGGTATATTGTTGCCACTTCATACTGGTTAACTCATTTATCATAGCTCGCAATTGCTCCCACATGTCATTCACCTCAATCGCTAGGGGGTTAGGCACTGGAGCTAAGCTTGACATCATTCTCAAGAACACATACATAGACTATGGGGGTGTAGGAGTGTTGGTTCAAGCTACCTTTGGTTATGTTGTGGTCGATTTCGAGAACAATGGCATGACAGGTCGTAGTGCCAACTTTTTGACTGCAATAAGATTGTTCTCTGTGGTGACGACAAGGCTATATGCATTAGCTAAGGTATTCCCACTGAGAGATTGTAGCATCACAAAAATATCATCATTTATACACTTCAGAAGGAACATGAAGGTCAGATTTAGAGATGGTTGACTAGCGAAAGGGACCCTCTACCAAGTTGAATGAAACTGAGCATTGAAATCAACCAAAGCTTCATAAGGAGCCCGCTTTATATGAGCCAGTTGGTGATATAGTGAAGATCTGTCACCATTATTTGAGAAGTGCTTGTAGAAAGGATCTCCGAGTTGATCCCAAGTGCTAATTGTATTAGCCGAAAGAGTACAATATCAGTCCAATGCGTTCCCTCTAAAAGAGGTTGCGAGCAACCGCAAAGCCACACTTTGGTTAGTAATGCCATGACCAGACATACATCAACCACATATTGCAAGTGCTCTGCTAGAGTTTTTGAATCATCCCTAGTGAACTTTGCGATAACCTTTAAAGAAAAAGTTGGGATTGGAGCCCACACTGCAGGTGGTACAGGGGTTATCAAAAGACTACTAGCATCCCATGCTACAAAATTTCTAGCCATCAGCGCAAGGGGCGAAGGAGGATTCAGAGCTAATATGTTAGCCTGTTGACTTCTCACCTTGATTGAAACAACTGGTGGTACAAGCAGGCCAAGAATTCTTGCGGTTTGAGACCTAGTGACGGGCCTATAGCTCATACACTCCTTTTGTTTTGTGAGCATTTTAGTTGTTCCCACCCAGTGTGCCAGAAAAAGAACTATTAACGCCAAAGTTTAAAAGGTAGCAACCTTATGGGAAACTTAGTTATTGGGGGACTTATGCACATAGCTAAACGACCTCTAATATTTTATCGAAGCTGACTCTTTATTTTTTAAATGGGGGGCGAAAAGGGAACAAAGACAAACATTAAATAAACAAATCTAAACTAAGGTGATGTGCCAAATCAGTAATGAGATAAGTAATCACATTGCTGAAACAAAGACTCAGGTAGTAATTAGTGTGAACCCCTAAACCTACAAATGCACAAAGACAACAAACATGGTTAATGTTAGGTCCAAATGCATGCAAATATGGGAGATTCCCCATAAAATCCACCTATTTCAACTAATATTAGGAAATGAAGAACAAACTCAAACAACATGAAAGTAATTCCTAATCTAGCCAATAGATTGATGATCCCATGGGGGAATTGGTGCCAATAGAGTGTTGCAATTGGCCCTTTCCCAATTCCTATGTTGCAATGTAGATTGATGAAGAAATGGTAAAATCTCCAAAGAGATTTGAGCATAACCTTGGTGCAAATATGAAAATGTGATGAATGTTTGGATGAAATGAGCAAAATTAGTTCTCAATTGAAGAGAGTAACTTTGCATGTGAATAGTGGATGAAGATTGAGAGGAGAGGTCTCCAATTTATAGACTTCTATTTGGAAGAAGTGAGCAAGATTGAGAAATGTGGGACAAATGATAATCCAATGGCATTGTGCCACTTGTCCACATGTGATTGGATGAGGAATGAGCATATTTTGGCCAATGTGCATGATAAATGCATAAATTTGAATTTTAAATGGTGCGCTGACTTGTTGAAGAGAGAAGAGAAGTGAAGTTAATGTCACTTGGCTCAAGGTCAAGGACATGTAAGCGGAATTGAATGCCTTGTTGGAAGGACCAAGTCCACTTGGCCTTTTTGAATTCAAATGAGGGAATATTCCCCTTTTTGATGTTTTGTGAGGGAAAATAGATGAGTTAATAAATCAAAGTAATTGATTTATTGTGCAACTTGCATTCTCTAAAGGATTTTAGGGAGAGGGATTAACTTAATCATGGTTTTGATTAACTTAATGAAGATTTAGATGATGTGACAATTTAGACTTAGATTTATGAATTGATTTAAGTCAAGAATTGAGAGGAAATAATTTATTAAATAAATGATTTACTTTATTTAATCAAGAAGGAATATGTTAGATTAAATCAAATAAGGTTAAATTTATTTAATTTAATAGGAGGACTTTAGAGATTTTAATTAAATAAAATAATTTATTTAATTAGATAGGGATGCAATGGTTAATTAAATTAATTGATTAATTTAATCATTGAAAAAGAAAGACTTAATCCAATAAATACTGACTTATTAAATTAAGAGATAGAATGTGATGAAATGCTAAGAATATGATTTAAGAGGAAACGTTGTTAGTAATCGGGATCAGGTGTGCTAAAATGAACTTGTACATTTTCCATGTCTACATTTTGCCCCTCTTTGAAGCAATGTACTTGTTGCATTGATTTAAAGAATAAACTGCTGTGATCAAAGGCCCAGTATTTTTTGAATTTTTTCAGATGCCCCACTGCTGCCTCAATGGAAGGATATTGCTAGATATTGCCCTCTCGAGAGATCGGATGAAAATTTTGATTTTTTGGATGATCTCGCGAAAATAATATGACAAGGTGCCCGATAGGCTAGAAATGCCCCAGAATGCTAGAAAATGGATTAAAAATCCAAGAGGAATGCAGAACGATTCTTGGTTAGGTGAAAACGGGATTGAGGCATAAAAACCCCATTTAGAAGGTCAAATTAGGTAAAAAAAACCCTAATTTTTTAGCTTAAATAGACCTCGAGGGGTCACTTTCAAAACATTTGCACTCTTAACTTTGAACAAATTGACATTTGAGCTCTGAGTCCTAGAAAAAATGGCATAATGAGAGCTTCCCCTACACGTGTCAGAGCGGGTATGAGTATATCAGCAACCAGTCACCGCAAGACCCGTGATATGTACCCCTATCCCACTTTTATTTTTCTTATTTTATGCACATTTATTAGGGTTTAGGTACGGTCGAGTCGGCGCGGCGATATTGTGCCACGGAAAATTTCCAAACTGGCCCGCGCGGTCCCATATAGGGTTGCGTGTGCATAGAGTGTCACATGGTGAAGTTTGTGCTTAGGGATTTTCAATTTATAAATTTGGTCACTCGCTCAAACAACGTTGCGCAAGCCAATTAGCTGTCTAAGTCCGCCATGCGGTGCACTTTGCAAAATTTTGCTATCTAAATCCATCGTGCGGCGTAGTTTGGAGACTTACAAACTACATTGCTTTTGCAAACAGCACCACTTTTTTTGTTTCAAAAGCGTAAGGCGATACAAACACTAGATGTTTTTCTAGGGAAGCTGATGTGGTACTTTTCCTTGCGCAGGAGACACCTAAGGTTATTCATTCAAGGGAGCACCGATGGCCAGTACTTGAGCGATTGGGTGATATGCACATATTTCTCCAAGAGTAGCTTAGGATGCTTGGTCTGTGGTTCATTACCTACGTCCCTCCTATGCGAGCACATCTAGATATGATGCATCATTTGGCCGAACAGTGGCATAGCGAGACCTCATCTTTTCATCTTCCCACTGGTGAGGCCACTATCACTCTTGAGGATGTCTGACACATCCTATGACTACCCATCCATGGAGAGTGAGTGATTTATGATTTGGAGGAGGGGAGGGATGCTTGCTTTGGTGTCATGGGTGTGGACGAGCTCATGCTTTGTGAAGGTCAGATAGATTTGGAGAGGTACCGAGGTATAGCCCCTACTTACAGCCTGTTTGTGGCCGCTATTATTTCTGGCCTTGTAGCTCCTGATCGGCACAGCCAATATTTTAATCCAGGTTGGGGACTAACATGGTAGTAGATGTGTGCTCACCAAGTGTGTTATGCATGGGGATGAGTATTGTTGACCTCCTTATATAGGGATTTGCATGAGTTTGCTTATTTGGAGGGTCGGGCTCTTGGGGTTGGATTGACTCTTCTTCATGTTTGGGCATTTGAGCGGATTCCAGTGCTTCGCTCATTTGTGATATCGGTTACTTTAGATATTGATGATCGTTTGGTGTGGCAGTATGGTGAGGCGATGATTCGCTTGACCCACATGGGTACAAATGGCATAGCTCACTGGCAGTGGGTTCTGGATGAGATGACAATATTCATTTGGAGGTCGTATATGGGTATGGGCCCGTGTATGGATGATGTAGAACAACTCTTATTTGCTCGCTAGGACAGATTTATGTAGTGTCGATAGCATACTTTGATAGAGAGATACTTTCCTGACCGAGTGGCCAGATAGTTCGGGGAGGTGCAGGATATACTTGATGCTCAATATATAGCCATCTTTGCCCGTATGGCAAGGGAGACAACATGGGGACAACCCATTCTAGCAGATAAGGTAGTGACCTCATTTACGCAGTTGGTGGCTCGGTCATGGGCATATGATCAGGGGCCAGCAAACATAGGGGTGACTCCAGCATACAGGGCATGGTTCAGGCCGCCAATGAGATTGATAGTTCTGGGGACAGTGCTTCCACATTGTAGGTGGAGAGGTAGGTCAACAGGTAGGGGTCAGGGAGGTGTACCACCTCCTCAACAGTCACCTTCGAGGGATCCCACATAGTATGATGTAGGACAGGATGGGCAGCCCCATGTGCTAGCACAACAGTAGCCGGTAGTACAGCCGGTAGGATAGCCAGCAAGATAGCTGGTGGGACAGCCAACGGGCCAGCCAGATGCCCGTGACATATTGATTTAGCAGTTACAGGGGTAGACAAGTTCTGACAGCTGAGCAAGATGAGGGCTAACAACAAGTTGCTCCAGTTATAGCAGAGAGAGACCTAGCACGATCCTAGAGGGATTAGGAGATGGGCCAACAAAGGCAGTTAGAGAGTGTTGCTTCCACATCTTGGGGCCAATCAATTGATATCCAAGATTATAGGGATGCTATCAGAGAGGTTGAGTACTATCGACATCATTACCGATAGGTAGTACCATCAGGCAGTAGAGTGCTAGAGTTTTCCCAGCAGATAGGGAGGCAACCGATAGAGGCACATGGTGAGAGATAGGATGGGGAGGGCAGCAACTAGCAGGGCTAGCCCCCCCTTTTGATCACAGGATAGTTTGCTTTATTTTTGATATACAGGTTGCAGTATTTTGGCCTTATTGTATTATGTATTTGATGTACACCTGATCCGATTTGTATCATAACAGTATTTTTTGATGATATATATGAGATGATTCACCTTTTTATGATATGTGTGGTGCACATGTATGATATGAAAATGTATGATGCTTATGAGATGTTATGAGATGTTTCTATTCTTATGCTTTATGTTATGCAACGTATGTAATGGATGCATTTCTTTTTGTATATTTTTCATATTTTATGGATGTAATGCATATTAATGATGGTAATGGATGCAAACGATAATGGATGCAAATGACAATGAATGTAAATGATAATGTATGATGTAATGTTTTCTTAAGATGTTTAGAATAACAAATTTATATTATTCTTCGTAACTTAAGATAATGATATGATGCAATGTGTTCTAATGCTGATGATTGTGTCGATGCAGGGTGTATTCATGGGCGATGTTTTGATTATTGTTATGATACCATGCTAGTGTGGAAAGAAGGTAGAAGAAATGTAGAGTTAATGAATTAGTTAGGATTGTGATTGTGATTTGCATTGCTAGGAATTGATATTTTCAAAGGGTCACTTGCGTTATGTTTGATAACACACATAGGCACGATGCATCGAGGTATAAAGGACCGGGATGGCGTGGTACCTAGTATGATGGACTTTGACTCGACAATCAGATAGGAGTACTCTTGTTCACACTTAACATACATACTTCATTCGAGATGTAGTTCAGACATTCTAAACATCTCGGACCAAAACATAGAAAAGAAAGCTTTCCTATGTGGTCAACAAGATATCTAAAACGTCATCTCCACAAACCAAACAAAACATATATGACTAAGTTATTTTACAAGTGTATCCCACAAGAACAGCAGATAAAAAAGATAATGATCCTTGCCCCATTCCTTTCTCTCCAAACCTATTTTGTTTAGGCATCATCGAGAGGTCCTCGGAATGAGCGCAAAATACGATAAGTCAACAAGACCAAGATAAAGTAAACAAATAAGCTAATGTTCTTCATACCGCTAGCCAAGACTAACTAATGTGGGGTACCTGATGCTTATGTCCATCACAGGCAAGCTTCATCCCAGGATAGGTTGTGATCAGGGTTTTGATGGGACTGATTTAGGTGATAAGGTATTGATACTCTGAGTTGACCAACTTGCTTGTTTATTGACTTAGGCTTGAAACTCTGACGATAAGGTGTTCACTTTAGAACCTGCTAAACTTGTTTTTGAATGACTCACCGAAGGGTGATAGTAACGATCAACTTTATTATGAATGAGATGATCACGGGTGAAAGTGAGATGAAATGGATGGAGCATTTTGGATTTTTCAGATATTTTGAGACTATTTTTGGTATTTTCAAGATTTATGACAAACATACTAACCTAAAGACCTATCTTAGGGGTCTCGAGAGTTGATCCATAGATGAGCCTTGCCTACGTTATACACACAAATACCACGTAGTTTGACTAACGACAAACTAACTTGATGACAAGATGGACAAATAGATTGCCCCTTTTATTGCTTAAAGGACTGACTTAAGATGCCGACTAGATGGGAAAATGGGTTGCCAATATGACAAAAACCTAAGGACTGACCCTAACTATCTTGGGGGATGATCAAAGATCAACCTTGCCTATGTTCAAGCTCAAAGATGATGTAGTTCAACAAGGTGAAAGACTGACAAGACTAAATAATGAATTTTTTGAAGATTTTCTACTATTTCAATGTGTTTTCGGATTTTTTGAATGATTTGGATGTTTTTGGATTTTTGATGATTATGAAGAAGATCACAAGAATATACACGAATCCGATCCAATGCTGATATAGGAACATGCCCCTAGCATGATGCGATAGACTACTTCGATAAAGGCAGGACAAACTGACCTTAGGAATATGCCAAGGAGTACTATGGTGGAACGCGATATGGACACCAGCTCAGGCCATCATATGGATGCGAGCGGATGAGTGGAAGGATGGATGAGTGAGATGCGATGGAATGAGTGAGTCATGCAGATCCTGATAGATGGAGAGTGCTTTATTTACACTTGGTGCCTATTTTCCAGGTTTTCACCAAGGTACTTGTCCAAAGCGCCACTGAAGTGGTTTTCACAAGAGGACGAATTTTTTCTCTTTACTACTTTCAATCCTTTTTCTGATTTTTTTTTTTTGGATTTTGCATTTTTTTGTTTTTTTGTTTTTTGTTGTCACCAAGATGCCTGTTTGCCAAGTTTTTATCAAGGTAACCATTTTTTCAGGAATTTTTTCTGGTTGTTTTTGTATTTTTTGGTTCTATACCTTGCCAGATTTAGGCATAAAATTTTTTGAGGTTCGAACTATTCATGGGCTCCTACAGAGGCTCGCCTTCTGGTGTCGATAGCTGATATGCCCCTGACTTGTAGCTTGCAGTGATGATGAAGGGTCCTAACCAGTTAGGCTTGAACTTTCCTTTTGTATCGGGGTTTGGCACATTCTTTTGGTTTTCTTTTAGCACGAGGTCACTAGCTTGGAAAGTGTGTTGCCTGATCTTCTTGTTGTAGCTCCATTTTAGGCAATTCTGGTAGACCTGTAGATAATTCAAGGCATCCATGCACCATTCATCTACTAATTCTAGCTCATTCAATCTTGTAACCCTATATTCCTCATCCGTGATGAGGTTTTGCAATGATATCCTCAGTGACGGGAGCTCGATCTCAATAGGGAGGATGGCTTCTGATCCATAGACCAGGGAGAATGGGGTGGCGCCTGTTGGCATGTGGATACTGGTGTGGTAGGCCCATAAGGTGGGATTTAGCTGTAGATGCAAGTCATGACCAAAGTCATTGATTGTTTTCTTGAGGATTTTTAGAATGGTTTTATTCATAGCTTCTACTTGGCCATTGCCTTGTGGATAGTATGGGGTGGAAAAGTGGTGCTGGATTTTGAATTTTTCACACAAATCACGAACATCTTGATTTTTGAAGGGTGTTCCATTATCAGAGCTAATGGATTGGGGAACACCATATCAGAAAATGAGGTAGTTGAGGATGAACTTGGATATTTGTTTTGCCATGATATAGGTTAGGGGAATTGCTTTGACCCACTTTGTGAAATATTCAGTGGCAGTGATAATGAACTTGTGACCATTGGATGAGGTGGGCGAGATTTTACCAATGAGATTGAGCCCCCACTGTGAAAAGGTCCAAGGTGTAACAATGGGATACAGTTCTTGAGCTAGGGCATGAATAAGGTCTCCATGCTGTTGGCATTGCAAGCACCTTCTGACAAAGTTATGTGCCTCTCTCTCCATTGTCGGCCAGTAGTACCTGGTTCTCAGCAACTTCTTAGCCAAAGTCATACCACTCGAGTGTGAACCACACATGCCATTTTGTATCTCAGTTAGAGTAGTCAAGGCTTCCTCGGGTTTTAAACAACGTAGCAAGGTTCCATCAATACTTCTACGAAAGAGGGTCTCTCCTAGGATGACGAATCGTGAAGACCTTTTGACAAAGGTTCGCTTTAGGTTCAGGGTGATGTCAGTTGGGAGGATTCCTAACCTTAGGTAGGTGTATATGTCATGATACCAAAGATCACCGGGACCAATGATTTCACACGCGTATTCTGACTCTGGTACCTCGAACGTGGGTACGAGAAGTTGTTCCATGATGAATTTGTGTTTCGAGACGTTGCAAGGAATGTCCAGCAAGGATCCAATTGTTGCCAGTGCATCGATTGCTCTATTTTTTGTCCTTGGTATCTTCTCAAAGGTGACCTCAATGAATGATTCCTTGAGGCTTTCTACCACCTTTTTGTATGGTGCGAGCTTATCATCCTTAGTTTGGTATTCACCGTTGACTTGGTTGATGATAAGTTGCAAGTCCCCATAGACCTTTAATGCCATGATTCACCACTATGCTGCAATCTTGAGGCCTATGGTTAAAGCCTCATATTCTGCAATATTGTTGGTACAGGGGAATGCCAATTTATATGATTTGGATATATAGCCTCCTTGCGGGGTGATGAAGAACACACCAGCTCCTGATCCATGTTGCGTGTGGGAGCCATCGAAGTACAATTTCGAATGGTTGGCTACACCAAGGTTGAAAAGGGACTCATCTAGGAATTCTGATACGAGCGGGTTGTCTGTGTAGAGTGGAGCTTCTACTAGCTGGTCTACAATAACTTGTCCTTTCATTGCCTTTCTCTCGACATATTCGATGTCATGCTCAGATAATATCATTACCCATTTAGCCATTCTGCTTGTGAGCATTGCTTTTGACAATAGATATTTCAAGGGGTCTATCTTGGCAATCAACTTGATTTGATGAGCTAGCATGTAGTGTCTGAATTTCTAGGCTGTAAATACCAGTGCCAAGCAAGCCTTTTCTATTGATGTGTAATTGAGCTCGTGCCCCACCATTGTTTTGCTGATATAGTAGATGGCCCGCTTGGTTCCCTTTTCATCATCTTGGGCTAAAAGGGCACCAAGGGCGGTTGTTGTTGCTAAGATGTAAAGGATCAATGGATTCCTGACAATTGGTGGCATCAACACAGGTGGTGTAAGTAGATATTCTTTTATTTTACTAAATTCTTTCTCACATTTGTCATCCCATTTGAATGTGACTCCCTTGTGAAGCAGGTGTGAATAGGCGATCTGTTTATCTGCTAGCTATGCTATGAATGTCTAGATGGACTAGAGTCTACCTTGTAATCCTCTTAGTTGTTTTAACATTCTTGGCACTTCCATTTCAAGGATTTATTTTACTTTTGTAGGGTCCACCTCTACCCCTCTAATTGAAACTATGTACCCCAACAACTTTCCCGATTTTACCCCAAAGACACACTTCTTCGGGTTGAGTCTAACCTTGTATTGTTCTATTCTATCAAAGATTGCACTTAGAGTTGCTATGTGATCCTCCATTTTCTTTTATTTAGCCAATGTGTCATCCACATAATCTTCGACTGTTTTAGGGATCATGTCATGGAAGATCAATGTCATGGCTCTTTGGTATGTAGCTCCTACATTTTTCAACCCAAACAGCATCACATTCCAGTAGAAGGTGCCCCAAGGACATGTAAAGGCAGTCTTATGTTGATCTTCCTTTGCTATCATTATCTGATTATACCCCGAGAAGCCATCCATTAGGGATAGCATCTCATGTTCGGCCGTCATATCCACTATCATGTCAATGTTGGGTAGTGGAAAATCATCCTTAGGACATGCTTTGTTTAGGTCTCTGAAATCTATGCAGATGCAGATGCCCCCTTTCGGTTTTGAGATAGGTAAAATATTTGATACCCATTTTGGATAGTCATTCGGGTGTATGAAGCCAACATCCAGAAGTTTTTGTAGCTCAATCTTGATGAGCAGGGCTATTTGTGGGTGCATCTTCCTTAGCTTTTGTCTGACTTGTTTTGCTCCGGGGTAAACAGCCAAATTATGGACCACCACCTCAGGATCCAGTCCTAGCATGTCAGAATAAGTCCATGTGAAGTTTACCTTTCTTTCTCTTAAGAATGCTGCCAACAGTTCTTGTTCCTCTATTAAGAGCGACTCGACATAGAAATTGATTTGCGGCTCTATTTATGTTCCCAAGTTGATTGGGTTGCACTGTTCTGCCAATACTATTGATTTCTCCTGATGTAGAGCAGTAGGGGGGAGATTCAATCCTTCATCCTCTGATGCCTCAAAGAGGTTTTCACCATTGGATGCATCCTTTATTTTTACTATTTTATGGTTAGAGAGTGCAATAGTGTGGTTTTCACTCAATAACCCCGAGCTTATTTTCGATATTTTTCTTTTGCGACTGAAAGACTCAATCAGCTCCCCATAGTATGCCTACATGTCCAGTGTGATGTTGAATCCAGCCTTGTGATCCCCGTATGGAATTGTATCCCTTAGTCCCATGAATTCTGAGAGCGCCTCATCATTTTCAAATGAGTCTAGAATCAGTGGTCCCTATTGGTCGTGATCGATGAGTTGGGGGTGCACTAAGGTGATTCAGTGGGTTGGTTGGTTTGACTTAGATATGGAGGAACTTATCATTAACAAGGTGGAATCTTTGAAAAGCCTAGGGAGACCTGCTATGGTATCATCATCATCACCACTAGGACAAACATCAGTGATGTCAAAGGTGTAATTGTTGAGTGGGATACCTAGGAAAATGGGTGGTCTAGGAGTGGTTGTTGTTACCTGAGGAGAGTACCTGAACACTCTTCTGGGAGTACCTCTACCATGTACAGTTATACTCAGAGGAGTATACCCTAGGCCAAGGTTCCACATTCTTCTTTCTACGATGATGGGCTCCAACCATCCATCACTGTTTCTTCCTAGGCTCTCATTCCTGTTATAGCCCATACCAAACATCATTTATAACCCTCTGTTAGTTTCCTCCATGGGTAGGGTGGGAGTGGGTCTTTCATCTTGGTATAGTGTGTTCAAGATGTCCTCTTCATCCACATTCTCCTGACTGAGATCCCCCCAATGGTAGAATCCAGAGGGTTCTTCTCTAATAGTGCAGACAGGTGTTTGAACTAGTTGGGGTTGTCCATGTGACCTAGGAGATTCTAGTAACTCTCCTACAAAAAATACATTTCTCTTCATTCTGTAATCACCACATCCATTGTCCCGGATCATGTTCTTAATCTCGAATATGTTGGGGATGGCGGGTGTCTCTGTCACATAAGTGGAAGCGAGGTTGGCTAGGTCTATGTATGAAGTAGATGGTCCTTCATAATTTTTTGGTACTTGGGGAATCTTATAAAACTTGGCTTCCAAGTTTTTGTAGTAGGCAAAAGGTTCAGGATCCCCATATATAGTGACCTCCTCATTCTATTGTGAGAACTTAATGCACTGGTGATAGGTCGAGGCCACTACCTTCATTCCATGGATCCACGGGCATCCCAAAAGGATGTTGTACGGTAGGTCAAGGTCGAGGACTTGACAGATGGTTTCCATGGTTGTCGGCCCCACTTAAATGGGGATTTTGATAGTACCCTGAGATACTCTTTCTTGGTCATCATACACCCTTATTATGATGCTTTTGTTCTTATTGATGGAATCCTCAGTGAATCCCAATTTCTTTATGAGTTATAGAGAACAAATATTAAGGCCTACAGCTCCATCTACCAAGACTCGTTTGACTTTTTTTTTGTGGATTAGTACTTGGAGGTGGAGTGCACAGTTATGAGATGGCTGTGGAGGGAAATTTTGATCCAAAAATGTAATGAGATTTGAGGTAATGATGTTACCCACCATAGCCTGAAATTGCTTTGTGTTGAGGGTGGCGGCGATGGTAGACGTAGCTAGTGCGTCATCAAGGATCTTCCTATGGGTGACGAAGATTTTTAATAGTTCCATGATGGAGATTTGGGTGGGTGTTCTTTTTAGCTAGTCAATGACATTGTAATCATAGGGGATTGGCCTTTGTATTGGAAATGGGGGTCTTAGCAAGTGCCACGACAATGGTAACCTTTCTGCCTCATGTGGTGACTCCACAGTCATTGTTGGCTCCCTTGATATTTTTGATGGTGACCATTTCATTGACACACCTGACTATCTCCTCGTATACTAGATTAGCACTAGCATACTTTTGCTTGCCCTTATTATTCCCTTGATTATTTCCTTGATTGTTCCCTTGGTTATGGTTCAGTATTGGATTCGTGTATATTTTCAAGTCTTGGTTTTCGGCCGGCTACTCGATGTTGATGACCTTATCCTCAATGAGGTCTTGGATGATGTTTTTGAGTCTCATGCAATTGGCGGTGGTGTAACCTTTGACTTTGTGAAAGTCACAAAGGAGGTTCTCATTATACCACGATGGCTTGGTCATGGGTTCCATGTACTACTCGAAGTTAGAGACTTTGATTAGATTCTCCTTGACCAACTTTTTCATTATGGACTCAATCGATTCACCAAGAGCTGTGAACTTCCTCTTGGGGGGAAGCTTGTTGCAGGGAGGTGGTCCTCCTTGATTACCCAAATTGTTGACCTGATTGGTGGAAGATGGTTGTGGCTGTGCTACTACCACATTAGTCTGCACATTGTTATGATTATGATTTTGTGGTTGATGATGGGTTTGGGTATTCTGCTTAGGGGCACTGATGACCACTTTAGCTTCAACCATGCCGTTGTTCCTAGGTTTATCATCGTAGTTTTTAGATAGGTGGTTATCCTATGGTGGAGTGAATGTTGGTGTGCCTCCTCACGCAGTAAGGGCTCTTTTGATGTTGAGCGCCTTTGGGATCAGTTGATCATAAGATGTGATGCACTGCATTTTTAGGTAGAACGCCAATTTTTCATCTAGATTGGATATGTGGTGCAAACTTTTTGTTCCTCTAGCATAGTCCACTTGCTATGATTGGCCTTGGATCGCCATCTTTGGAAGAATGATGTGAATAGCTCTCCTTTTCATTGTTTAAGCACAGATAGTTCTTCCAAACTAACATCCGCACCCATGTTGAAAGCGTAATTCTTAAGGAAAGCCTCCACAATTTCCTCGAATGTTTTAATGCCCATGGGTAGGTGAGAAAACCATTCCATAGCTGAACCAGTCAGGCTTCAGGGGAAGAGTTGCATCAGATACATGTCATCATATGTGACCTCCATGCAGTGCGCTTGAAATTCCCTAACGTGGTTTTCAGGGTTACCCGTTCCATTGTATTTTTCAAATTTGGGGATCTCAAATCCCTTTGGGAACAGTACCATGGTGAGACTTCTATCAAACTGATAAGGGCACAAATTTCCTGGTGTCCTTGTGGTTTTTCCTGCTTGTAAGTCAAACACTTGCTGCGATAGTAGTTTGATTTATGTTGCGACATCTTTGCTCGGATTGGGAGGTGGGATGAATGAGTTGTGAGGTGTTCGAGGTGTTTGATGGGTGGGGAGTGTACTATAGGGCAGTTGTTGTAAGCTTGGTTGTGCATTCAAAGCCTGATGGTATGCCTGCATTTGTGTCAACAACGCTTGTTGTTGATCTTGTTGTTGTTGTTCCAACAACGCTTGTTGTTGGTCCATCTGCTGTTGTTCCCAAGAAGCCTGTTATTGATCAATCTGTTGTTGTGTTAGTAAAGCTTGTTGCTGGTCTAGCTATTGTTGCGCCAACATGGCTTGTTGTTGGTCGAGCTATTGTTGTGCCAACAAAGCTTGTTGTTTAGTTTGTTCCTAAGCTTGAAAGTCTTGCAGGGCTTTTTGGTAGGCTTGCAGGTGGATCGCTTGCAATTGCGCTTGGTACCATTCTTGTGCTTGTTGATGGGCTTGAGCCTACACTTGGGCTTGTGCTTGAGCTTGTGCTTGTGCTTGGGCTTGATCTTGGGCTTGAGCTTGCGCTTGGGCTTGGGATTGAGCTTGGGCTTAGGCTTGAGCTTGGGCTTGGGCTTGCTGCTTTTGCTAGTGTACTCTCCGTTGGTTGGCCTTTTGAAGAGTTTGGATTAAGGTAATGAATGAATTTGATGTGTTGGCTTTTGGTGGGATTGGTGGTGGAATAGGAATCATGCCAACCATTGTGACAGGTGGAGGGATTGTGGTAGTGATTGGGATTTGGGTTGTTGGAGGGGTGGTTGAGATGATTGGTCCTTGAGATGGTATGCTTTTGCATATTTGAGGACCAACGGATGTGTTTGTCACAGTGGCTTGGATGGTCACCAATTTTTGTTGTGACGTTCCGGGCAAAAAGATGGAATTTGAGGTGATGTGCACATTGCCCTATTCTGAGAAGCTATCGGCATTTAGGGGAGGAAACCCTACTCTGAGTGGTAATGTGGTTACAAATGGAAATGGGGATAGCAATGGTAGGCTATCCTAGAAAGAAAAAGGATTAGCGACTTCAGTTGTTCTAAATAAATCACCTTTTTCTTGTGGTAAAGAAGTGGGTATGTTTAACTGATAAGTTGGCAAGGCATGAAATGAAGATGAACTAGCGGGATTATGAAATGCGAGTGGGACGTATGGGTGCAATGGATTTTCCAACACAAGATTATCCGGCGTGGTGGTGACAGTTACGTCTTTATTGGTCACTAGGCGATGCTGCTGTAACTCTCGAAACATAGCACTTCCTTTGTTTCCAATTGGTGAGGATGGAGTGATGGTTGTCATGATGTGGGGTGTTTCTTGATTGATGTTTGATGTTGGGGATGAATTTGTAAGAGGCATGTCTGTACTAGTGCTTGCATCAAGGTAGAAAGGGAACGAGACCCCTCCTTCCGTTAATGTGTTTCATTACTTGAACATGGCACTAACAATTTTATGGTTCTCAGGGTTTTGAACCATTTTTATCATTTCGGATTGTGTCATCCCCATGTCTTCATTCATGATGTCCTCCTCATGGCTCTCCTCTTGAGGATTTTGTGATAATAAAGGAGAGTTAGTTGGGGGATTGCTCAATCCCACAAGGTTTATTTCAGAGGTTAAACGACTCATGTCCATAGAAGTTGATATGTCATTGATATTCTCCATGTTCTTCTTGTATTGAGATCTAGTTTGAACCATAAAAATAGGGATCATTTGTTCCTAGCCTTTCGGGTTCAAAAGAAAAGAAACTAGGAAAGCCAAAGATCCAAGAGGGCGATGATGATAATGGGATAAAGAGATGAAGTGAATGAATGAAACCTTTTGGAGAACTTTTGAAGGTATATGATAAACTTGTAAGGGCTTTTAGATTGATTGTGATAATTTGAATAGATGCGTTGAGTCAAACAGGATTGTAGTGAAGTTGTATTCCCTAGGAAGTTGTGTTATCCTAGGGGAACTTGCACAAGTGGATGAATTAGCTAAGTGTGTTAAGCCAATGTGATTTATGAACTAGCAGACCTTTAGGAAGTTGTGTTATCCTAAAGGTAAATTCGTCCAAGAGTGTTGACAATCTTGGCTAGGTACATTAAGCCAAGATAGGGTGATATTGGTTTAGCCCTCTAAATTTAGCACGAGTGATTTTTCTAGAGTTCTCAAAAGGTTTGATGATGGGATGAGATTTGATTTTGATGCAAAGATGGATGGGGATGACGCTTTGATCCTAGACTTGAACCTAGACACAACTCTTTCTTACAAGATCTCGGTGTTGAAGAACACGCTATAGTTCCTATGGGAGAAAAGAAAACCTTTCAAAAAGTTCAGGATTTTGTTGACAATAAAATGCATACAATGCGGGATTATTCCTTGAAGCTTTTCTATAAAAGTTGTATACAAGTCTTTCTCTGAATATGAAAAGTCTCTCAAGATGCTCCTCACGAGCTTTTAGACTAAGCTTTTTGAACTCTGGCTTTGGGATTTTAATCTTGAAGGAAATCATTGGAAACAACATACATGAAGTTTAAATTGTCTTTTTATCTTGGTTTAATGAATTTATTTTTATCAAAGAAACTTGCTTGCTTAAGTTTCAAACTATACATCTAGTGTCCCAGTTTCTTTCTCATCCCACGAGGTCCATTGTGCGAAAATCGAGGAAAATAGGGAAAAAGTTCCTTATGTTTAACCTTGTTGAAAATAAATGATGGTAGAATTTGTGCACTTAGAAACCTCTAGGAATATGATCCCTAGGGAGAGCAAGAGTTTCCAAATTCGTCAAGAGGTATTTGTTTCCCACAAGGTGTTTGAAATTTTAAGGTCTTGTGTATGTTTGTTTTCAAGTGTTTTGAGGACCAAGCAATGTGTTCTTTTCTTCAAGCACTTTTACACTCCTAGGATGATGGGGCAATATCTTGTTGGGTTCCCACTTGGATAAATCCAGCTACGCATGTCTTGTGTGAATGGCTAAATGCTTGACCACACTAGCTCCCCTCCACGAAACTCACTTATTCAAGTTAGCCAAGCATTAGTACCCATGAATGTCCCATGCCATACTTTCAATTTCTACAACAAGACTGCATGTATAACGTGGGGTGGCTTCAAAGGACATGACCTTTTTCACCAACAAGATAGACAAGGTTTTGGCCTTTTTCTAAACAAAGGGTTCTAATTCGGGCATTCCATTCATGGGGGATTATCCAACATCGATGAGAGTCCATTGTTGTCCATCTCGTCGGAATAATCCTCGTGATTCTTGAACTTTCCTCAAGAATCCACACTTATATACTGGTTGGAAGTCGCTTGGCTTTAGCGTGTTCCCAGTTGGGTCATTCCCTTGGGTGATTACATTTTCCCACAAGGCAGGCCCTCTAAGATAAACAAAAGAAAGCTAACATATCCCATCATTCACACAACCTTTGTCTAAAAACAAAGGGGAAAACCTCCGCAATATGTCGTGCTCACACTCGCATTTTTTGTTCAATTTTAAGTGCCCAAATTGAAATGTGGAGGCAATCTTTTTAACAACCTAATATCACTAGAATGTTTTTGATTCTCAAGATCGCAATGAAGCGTGAGAGAAGCGCATACACATTTTGAATGATATTAAGTTGTAAAAAAGACTGCAAAACATGGAAAACATTTGTTCATTTTAAACCTCAAAGCAATGATGACTTCTTTTTAAGCACCAAATGAAGTGTGAGTTTTCCTTGCTCAATTGTTACCTTTTAAACAAAATCTAGTGTGTTTGCCTAAAGTTCTTTTTAGCCCCTTGGCAACTTTTGAAAAGAAATTTGACTGTTATTTTTAGAGCCCAATGGAAATTTAGTGTCCTAAGATCAAAGATTTTTAACAAATTTCTTAAAGAGTGTTGAAGAACACTTTAGTGTTTAAAAACACTTTGTACAAAATAAGCATGGTGTCATGAAAAATTTGATTGTTCTTTTTAAAACCCAAAGTAAAGTTAGTGTTCCTAAGGTCAAAGATTTCTAACAAATTTCTTTAAAAAATGTTAAAGAACACTTTGGTTTGGTGCACATGATATCATGATGACTTCTTTCTTTGCTCCAACTACAAAATGACAGAAAAAAAAGAGAGCAATAAAGACAGGAAATCAGATTAAAGGTTAAAAAATCCCAAATTTAAAAAACACATGTCAATTTAAAACTTTGTTGTCTTCTCGCAGAGGAGTTTGAAAAAGCGATGGAGTTTGGAGAAGCGGCGGAGTTTGGAAGAAAGGCGGTGCTCTATAGCACCGCGTGGGTGACTTAGGGCCATGCTCTACAAAGGCAAAGAGCGCAAAAGTAGCATGATAGAAGCCCACAATAAAGTTTGGAAGTGGACTAGTTTGAAAATTTGAAATTTTTAGGCGGGAAAGGTGACACAGTGGAGTTTGGAGAAGGAACAGCACAATATAGCGTCGTGGTGATGAAAGAGGCAGAGTTAGGACCTACGTGGTGGACTTGGGAATTTTTTTTTAAAATGACAGGTGGGAATCTACAGCGGTGTTTGGAGGATTCAACCGTAGGTGAATTGGCACCGAGGTGCTGGAGGCGGCAAAGTATTGCGTCGCGGAGCTGAAAGCGGTGTGATATAGCATTGCATGGGCTAGTTTACGTGTATCTACAAGAAAATGTTTAATTGATTTATTGTGCAACTTGCATTCTCTAGAGGATTTTAGGGAGAGGGATTAACTTAATCATGGTTTTGATTAACTTAATGAAGATTTAGATGATGTGACAATTTAGACTTAGATTTATGAATTGATTTAAGTCAAGAATTGAGAGGAAATGATTTATTAAATAAATGATTTACTTTATTTAATCAAGAAGGAATATGTTAGATTAAATCAAATAAGGTTAAATTTATTTAATTTAATAGGAGGACTTTAGAGATTTTAATTAAAAAAAATGATTTATTTAATTAGGCAGTGATGCAATGGTTAATTAAATTAATTGATTAATTTAATCATTGAAAGAAAAATACTTAATCCAATAAATACTGACTTATTAAATTAAGAGATAGAATGTGATGAAATGCTGAGAATATGATTTAAGAGGAAATGTTGTTAGTAATTGGGATCAGGTGTGCTAAAATGAACTTGTACATTTTCCATGTCTACAATTAGCATATATCAAATAGATGATACCCAGCACTGTAAACATAAGAACATCGAACCATTTGCATAGTATAACCCATATAGTATAAGCTAACACAAAAGAGTAGCAACATGATCTATATTACGCTAGGCTACATAAAGATTATAAAATCTTGGAACAGATGTTCGCATAATTCAGAAAATGCAAGCACAATTTAATGTCTTATCAAATGATTAAAAACAGAGAGTCCGAACAAAATGGCATAGTCTGCGAGTTCAGATTTAATATCAAACACTATAGAGGCTAATTCCCAGTGCTCAAGAAATTTCATCCATCTAACAACACCCACAAAATGAAGAAAGGGTTGCTTAAATTAGCCAGCCCACCGCCTAAAAACTCCAGTAGAAAATATGCTCCAATGAAGCCACCCACACGAAAGAAGAAATGGTTGCATGCCAATAGGGGCACTCCAAAGAGAGATGGGCCACGTGGCAAAAAAATAGAAAGGGCATGCGGCAGAAAAATGGAAATGGTTGCAACAACCCTCGAGCAAAAATAATAAAATTCCCAAACAATCTCCATGTAAAAAGCTGTCGACAAAGGTAATTGCGGTGTGGGCCCCATTTGAACAGAAAGAAAGCCAATTGGACATGTGACTTGGCAAGCAACTAGAACCCATCCAAAGAGAAAAGAAGCATCTGAAGGGAAGCTCCGAGAGGACACCACATAGCAGCAACCAAAAGGTTTTGAGCAGCATCAGAACCAAAGGTGATGCTGCAAAAGAAAGAAAAATTGTGAAGAAATAGAGTAGTGCGTGAATAATTATTCACAACTCCATTATTCCCTCATATTAGGAACTACTTTTTTCATTAGTTTATCTTATGGTTGATTGAGCTAGTGATGAACCTAGCTAGAGATTTAGAATGGGAATGAATTCATAATATACTTTAAATCACACCATATCAACCTTTAGTATTAGCATATTCCTTGCAATAAATAAAAATTTCATAAGAGGTATGCCAAGCCTTTGATGATATTATTTTATTTTCACTTACTAAGGAATACATCTGTGATTGGAAATGCTCTTGATTAAGTAGGGATATTATGAGCATGATTAGGATTACCCTCCTGGGTCTCTCAAAGCCCGAAGAGAAGAATTGAGGTTCTAAGTACTTCACTTAGATGTTGGAAGATTCATAGGTAAGGGATGAGATTTAGTTTGGTTCTTAAAAAATAACCGACATGTCCTATTTAGGATGCATTCTTCCTAAATTGGGACATTGGTCATTCATCAACCTTATCGTTTTCCTTATACAAGATATGCCATTCTTGAAACTAGGCATGGTCAGTCAATCTTGTCAATTGGTTAATTCTATCAATCAGTCAATTTGGTCAATTAATCAATCAATCTTGTTAATTGATCAATTCTATCAGTCAATCAATCTAGTTAATCAATTTGTTCAAACAAAAAATCGGTCAATCGGTCAACCTTATCAATCAATTAACCTTGTCACTTAATCAATCTAGTCAATCTATTAGTCAAACTTTTCAATCAATTAGTCAATCAATCATATCAATCTTATTATCAAATAAATTCTAGTAACTAATATAAATGGTTGTTGAATTTGTTGGTCTAGTTGGTCTTATCTTTTTTATTTGTCCTTGGTCATGTTACTAGCTACCTCAAGGATGTTTGGCGAAGGATTTAGATGGATAATGATCTCTTTTCTTTTGATTTATTCTTTTGGTTTGTCTTGATAAAATGATTAATGCAATTCAGTCCTTTGTATGAGTCATGAAATTCCTTTTCTATTGAGTGTCTACTTTCGCAAGTGGTAAGATTGCGCACCTTTGTCTATATCATACCATGGTGTTTATGGTCTATTTTCAATAATTTTGTTTCCCAATGATGATAAACATACAAGTTGGCATTTATTAAGCATGAATATCCATCCCCTTTCATTTGACTAACTCCATGCTAATAGCCATCTCCTTTGTATTAACTTCCATCTTCTTCACACTCTTGCCTTTGTTTTTCGCAATAATCTTGATGGTGTCCTATGACACACAAAAATATCTTACATACATAATTATTTTAGAAACATATAGGAATCAAAAAGCATCAAAGGCATCATCATAAACATGATAGGTCATCCATATTGCATCAAAAAATACAAAAATATAGATAGCATCATCATATATACATGGATTCATGCATCCATATAATCATAAAAAGTCATAATCACATAGGATCATCTTGCATTCATGAACCACTAGCATACATCTCATGGTAGAAATTTTTATCACATACATGTCATATTTGCATATCAAAATGGAAATCATACATAATCATCACATTTCATCATCCATAATGATGTCCATTATCCATATCATTGCATTTGCATACATCATACAAGTCCATATTGCATTAGTTCATAATCATGAAGCATCCATAATACCATAATACTATATAAGCATCACATGTGCATTTGTGTAAGTATCATAATCATATAAAACCATCATACATATAGCAATATAAATCATGTGCATTATCCATACATCGCAAGATAGAGAAGCATATATAAGCATCAACCATAAACCATCATCTATAATGCATCATAACATGTAGAATCATCTCATAAATGAATAACATCAACATAAAATCATCATCCATCATATAGAAACATGCATAATAGATCACACATCGCATAGTCACCACCAAAATCATGTATCTCATATATATATATTAAAAATTAGTGCCACAGTACGATATCAAGATGAATCTGAAAAATGGAGCTTGCAAGCTCAATTAAAATTATACATGTCTTAGTGTATGATATGTGAACCATAATCAATAATACATGCTGATCTAATATGTCAAATTATGAGTCCAAACCCTAATGTGAACATCTAGAAGGTCTGTAAGTTGAATTATTTCATTATTAGTGCATCAAAATTGCTTTTTTCAGAATAATTTCTCAATTTTTTAAAAAAATTGAATATTTTTTGAGGGGGCATGGGTTTATCCCGTCGTCATCAGGGCACATTGGGGTGGGTGGGTGCATGGAAATGGTTCTCAATTTTGTGGACACCCTAAAAAAAAAGAGTTGAAAATAATAACGCGAGCACGTTATAACGCGCTCGTGTTATGTCTTCCATTAAACCTAGGCAAGGTCCCATCGGCTACAACTACAAAGCCATAACATGAGTGCATTATAAAGCACTCACGTTATTGACTTTTAAAAGCAAAAAATAAATGAAAATCTCTCATTTGTATTTCAACTATTTTTTTGCTACACCTGCGGTCAAAAAACCACAAAATATCGTGCTCGCATCCTAGGAGAAGAATTTCTTCGCCAAGAATCCAAATTTCGTCCCAACAATGGCTTCACGACGATGAGGAGCTATAAGAGGTAAGGAATCTATGCTTTTTATTTTGAATTTTTTAGTTCTAGGTTGAATTTGATATCTATTTGTTTGAATTTTTAGGAGATGCAAATCAGCCTGCAAACCCTCAAAATCCTCAACAAGAGGACCAACCAAATCCTCAAGATCAAAATCAACCACAACATCAACCTCCTCCACCAATTGCTCAACCCCCTCTTGGCACTCAACAAAATTTAATGAGTGAAATTGAGAACAACAAAAAACAAATTGAGGATTTGATCAATAGGTTGAGTGATCCAAATGGTTCAACCACAGAAAGAATGACCTTAGAAAATTCATTGAAAGATATGTTAACAAACATAGATTTAATTAGCAAACAAATAACTGGATGGGAAGATAGGAGGCAGGCGGTTAGGGAGTATTATGCAAATAAACTATCATACAAGGATGTGAAAGATTTAAAAATAACAAAAGGTGATTTGTGCTCATTATTCATCGACCCACACAAAAATCAAAATCTTACCCTCAATGCGAAGAGGTTTCCTATCCATTGGTGCGACCACCAACAAATGAAGGAGTGGTTTTATGATAGGTGGTACATGGTCTTCGATTACCCACCATGAAACAATTGTGAGGTCCCGCAATATTTTCTTAGGAAACTATACAGTGAGTTCATATTGAACAAAATCCCAAATTATTTTGATATGAGGGATTTCCAGGGGAGAGGTGGGCGGTCAGCTCAGGATAGACCTGGTGCACAACCGGATCCTATGCGGCAAGGTAGACAAGCTCTCGCTAGGCCACCTCATGAGCACATTGTTATGCCTTCTGTTGTGAAGGAAAGTGCTAGCGTAGAGACATTGCAAGCAATCAGCACTTTGATCCAGAGTGTCATCCATCATACTAGCCCTATTCTATAATGCCATCCAGGGGAGTCTTCTAGTGGTGGTCTTCGAACACATGTGTGTCAATCTTGCGGGGCTACTTGTTCACATGACCCCACTGACCCTTAGGAGACTAGTACACAGGATCCATTTGTAGCTATGGAGATGGAGAGGGAAGCTAACATTTTGCACGAGGCATATGGCATTGATAGTCAGGTAAAAGTTAGTGCATGTGTTCATTGAATTTAATTTATTAAATTTCAATTTTGAAATGCAAGATTAACTAAAATTGTTTTTATCATTTTAATAAAATTGTAGGGTCACAGTGTTGAGACTGGATACACTGGCCCCCCACCAACCTATTTTTGTAGTACACCTATCACTAGGGTATGTAACTAGTAAACAATTATAAGTTTATTGCATATTAATGGTAATTTAATATGCAATTTTGGATGTTGAACAAACTAATATTGGAGGTTTTGATGGAACACTTCCTAGTGGTGGTGGATTTACTCAAACCTTCATGCAGGTAATAGAATAAAGAGTTTAACTAACGAATCAAGTACTTAATCGATTTGTGTAGTTTATACATGCACATCATTGAATACGTTGAATAATTTGTTGTTTTATTTTCAGTTGTTGCGAGATGATACACCTCTGAATGTGATGAGGGCAATGGATATTGGTGTGACATCTGCTATACAATCCTCAATGGCTCTGACATAAGAGGTATGAGGGAAATTAGTAAATTTTCATCTACATTTTTTGTTATAGATGTTAGTTAGTGAGAAATCAAACCATTATTGATTCACATAGTTTTTGTCTATTTGTATGGTTTATACAAGGCTTGAGCACGCCTGAGCATGGGCATGAGGATATTTCCCTCATGGAGAGAGATTGTGAGATGGCTGTAAGTGATTATTTTGTCAAAAATATCATTTTTTATAATGTAATTTCTATATATTCATGTCTTTACTTATTGTAAGAGTTAAAACTTCATCATGAACTAAACCCTAGGAGGAGTAGTAGGAGCAATCCACGAATACAGCAAAAATGAGTGATAGACCTATCGCCATCCAAGAAAAAAGGAAAGGGAAAGAATATATTTCTTGGGCATGGAGAGCAATAACTTTTGATTCTAGAGTCCTTTATTGTATGCCTGCATGGCAGTTTTGTACATATTTTTTATTGGACATATTTGACATTGTATGCCTAGATGGCATTCTCGTAAGCCTATATGGCTTTTTTGTACATATATTTCATACTTATATCGACATATATTTATGTATTCCTACATGGATATTTGGTTAATACGAATATATTTTTTCGATGCCTGTCCATATTTGCATTCTAAATTGATGGTTCAATAGATATGAGTTACGTATATTCAAGTGTATACTTTACAACTTACATGTATACTTTTTGACTTACGTGCATTCGAGTGTATACTTTTTGGCATACATGTTTTCATGCATATACCTTTTATTCATGCATATACTTTGTTTTAATTTGTGTATACTATGTATTCATGTGTATACTTTTTGAGGCTTACGTGTTTATGAGTACTTGTAGTTCCCTTATTGACATGTACATGGTTGACTTATTCATGTGTATAATTATTAATTGGTTAGCCCTAGCATTGATCTATGTCATCCTCAATGCATGATCTTTGAGATGGAGTAAGTACACCTTCAAGGTCAAAAGGAGTTTCACATGCATTCTTCGTAGGCTCTTTTTGGTAGTGAAACCAAAAACCTCTTACATCATTGAAATGAAAAAAAATTCCTTTATAGCAGGTTTGAAGCCATTATCATTCTCCATCAGTTCTTCATGTATCCACTCCCCATTAATGGTTGTCTCATGACCTTCATGAAACCAAGCACTTATCTCATTTGTGATAGAAGAAATGTATGAATATTTATCTTCCTCCTTATGAACCATTCATTATCATGAGAGATGGGTTCTTGTGAACAACTAGTGATGAATCATGGGTCAATGAGTTTGACTTGTAAAACTACATGATTGAATCCTAATAGCAATATCACAATATTTATATATCTAAATGTGTTATTTCCTTCAGCTAAAATTTGTGCTTATACTTATGTGATTGATGTATGTTTGTGTATGGGATCATAGTAATTTCTATTTGATGATGCTATTGTGTCTTTAAGGTTTACTTATTAAAGGGTGCATGAAACAAGTTTTAAATCCTTACAAATCTTTGAATTTCTTAGGTTTTGAGTCTAGGCTCCGAGCCCGAGTCCAAGTCAAAAAATGGCTTGTCAAGTCTGAGGTCAGTCCTAGTCTTGTAACACTGGTGTGAACACATTGAGGAATAATGTATAGGCCGATGAAGAGAGAACCCATCCTTGTTTCCAAAAAAACCATGGTATAGATATGGTTGGTCGAGATAAAACATCACTCTCGTGGATAGTTCAAACCATAATCTTTCATGGCTAAAAACACATCTTCATTATGTGTGTTCTTGATCCTACTAAAGAAATGGTGGAACATGTTTTAGATCAAATATTGCAACCCTAAGTCCACAAGAAGGTTACTTGTCCTAATTTCCACAAATGTCTTTAAGATGTTCATCCTTCTTGAGTAATGTGAACTTTTGATGTTATCTAGATCTTTGAAACTATTTGAAATCATGTGCAATACTATAGAAGCTAGAGCTATATCTAATACTACAAATGACTACTCAATGGAATCCTGATAGCAATATCACAATTTGACACATTGTAGAAAATACCTCCTACTTATCAATTGATGAGCTAAAGTGATGGGGAGTCCTATCCCTCAAGAGCACTCCTGCTCTTCCCAAGACCTATTCTCTAGTCTTCCTAGGGTATTCCTCTCTACCCTCAGGGATCACTCCTAAACCCCTCTCACCACGTAAGACTCTCCACCAATTTCAAATTCTTCTCCATCACTCCCAATCCACCACTAAGCTTCCTTGGGCTCCACACTGACCCAAAGTGTCCTAACCACTCCAGGGCTAGGGAAGGGTATCCTAGTTGTCCCTTTGTTGATTTTTATCCTCACTGATCCATCTTATTGGATTCTTTCACCTTTTACCCATCGCTTTCTTGAAAAACTCAATTTTAGGCCTTGTAGCCTTGTGCCCCAATTTAGCCTCCTAGAACCCGTTTTCTTGACTTTTCTCACAAACAATCTTAACAACCCCCAAATTTTTTTTTAGATTCTTTATTTTTACCATCAAGGCTCCAAGATTTACCAGGCCTTAGGTCCTACAAGTGACCGTACATATGATTGTCATCAAACCCCCTATTTTCAAGGGTTCCTAGGGTTTTTGGCTCTTTTTCCTTCTTTAAGGGCTTCAACGACCTCCTCAGCTCTCCTCCTGGCACACACATGACTGAGATACATGTTCCTACACTACCATACTCTTTATTGGCACAAACCAATCCATTTAGCAACTCTCCTTGCTGTTGTCCTCTCCAAGCTACTAGCCAGCATGCACTTGCACTCGCCTAGTGCTTGATGATTTCATCACCTTCCCTGTAAAACAAGACCCCAAAACCTATATGTATATTTTTACACAGTCCCCAAATTGATTCCAAGTGGCCATGAGAGGAAATCCATGGGAAGTCAAGTGGGACACATTATTCACAAAACTGGCCTGAACCGGCAATGAGACCAAGAACACCAAAAACTTGCAAAAAGATAACTAGTCGGTCTAGATGACTAATCTAATGCTACAAAAGATAAGTAAGTGGCAAAAATGGATGAATCAAAGCATTAGATAAGTCCTTTCAATCCACTCTTTACTGGATGAAGGCTCAAACACATAAATTCAATGAAAACTTGCTCTCTTCCAATCACAAAAATGTACTCTCCAAGTCTCAATTCGTGAAAAAAATCATCCAACCCAGGTATTAGGGTTTTTATGACCTTATATACCTTTCTCCCATGTGCTAGGACCCTTGGGTTGGGCTTAGAGCATCATTAATGCCATTTTCCAACTTTTAGGACAAATAGCCAAGGCAACATTGCTCAAAATGCTCACAGTGTCCAAGACTTACCCAAATCGCAAGCCCCTAACAAACCTATTTCCAATTCACTCATCAAAAAAACTCTTGGGACTTTATATCATAGTCCTTATTCCCTTGGTGGATGGCTAGAACCACCTACAAGCCAAAATTGCAAAGATCTCTCCAAAAGACCTTAAGGTGCTCCTGCACCATTCTCCCCCCTGCAACAAAGAAGTTAAGGAACCTGTGGTGTCAAGAGCTCCTCACTAATTTCATGCTTCTTAAAGTCACTTTCTGCTATCCAAGTAGCCTCTGACTCTGGTTGATGTCACCACTTCACTAGGTGCTCCATGTATGTCTTGTTCCTAGTCTTCTTCTTCACCCTTGAGTCTAGAATCTTGTCCACTTGTAGTCTGATCTGATCAGGTACCTTGAGTTCATCCACATCCTTACTCACCTCAACACTATATTGTTCCTCATCCATTTTTGGTCCTTTATACTTCACCAAGTCCTTCACATTGAAGATAGGTGAAATGGACATCTCCTTGGGTAACTCCACCTTGTATGCATTGGATCCATACTTAGCCAACACTTTACATGGCCCTATCCTTTTCATCTGTAGCTTATTTGGTATGCCTTTCTATAGTCTTGCCTTGTTCAAGTATACCCTCACCAAATCACCTATTTCAAAATTGTAGATCTCTCTTCCCTTCATCTCTTTTAGCCTTCAACTTCTAGTTAGCCTCCATTAATGTCTTCTTTACCTGCTCATGAACCTCTCTCATTGATTGAGAAAAATCATTAGCATGTCCACTAATTCCTTCATAACCTTTTAGGTCTCTTATCTCAAGTACACCCCTTGGATGTAACCCATATACAATTTCAAATGGGCTCTTACCAGTAGACCTATTTGTGCTATCATTGTAGGTAAATTCTACCTGTGAAATGACTTGTTCCCATCCTTGTCCATACTCCTTAGTTAGACACCTCAACAAGTTACCAAGTACCCAATTTATCAAGATTTATAGTGAGCTTATCCTCTTGAAGTTTCTTCAACACAATTTCAAGGTGCTTCATATGCTCTTTTGTTTTGCTAAAGATGAGGATATCATCAAAGTAGACTACCACAACTACTCCTATAAAGTCCTTCAAGACCTCATTCATCACCCTCATAAAAGTGCTAGGTGCATTTGTAAGCTCCAATGGCATTACTAACCACTCATATAACCTCTCTGTCATTTTAAAATCTGACTTCCATTCATCTCCCTCTTTCATCCTAATTTGATAGTAGCCACTTTTCAAATCAATCTTGGAGTAGTAATTAGCACCCCCTAAACAGTCCATTAAGTCTTCTATCCTAGGAATAGGAAACCTATATCTAATGGTTATCCTATTTATGGCCCTAGAATCAGTACACATTCTCCACTTATCTCCCTTCTTAGGTGCCAACACCACTGGAACAACACATGGGCTTATGCTTTTCCTGATCAACCCTTGGTCCAAAAGTTCTTGAACTTGACTTGCTATCTCCTTGTTCTGCTCCGCTGTCATTTTGTATGTAGCCTTGTTAGGAAATGTTGCTCCTGGTACAAAGTCAATTTGATGAATGATTACCCTCTTAGGTGGTAGTGTAGCTGGTGTGCCTTCAAAAATGATATCCCTAAACTGATCCAACAGTTGCTTCACCTCTGTTGTCATAGGTATCCAACTAGGTGACTCCTCCTCCTTTGGCTTCAACATGATTGCATAGAAAACTCCTTCTTCCTCCTTCATGTCTCTTAGGAATTCCTTTCCACTCATCAAAAGTACACTGGATTCTGCCTTTTCCACTATGCCTTCTTGGGGAAAAAACTTCGTGGTTAAGCGCTTGAGCTGGAGTATACTGGAATAGGTGACATCCTGGGAAGGCCTAGTGCCTCACCTCTATGAGAATCACTTAGATGCAATGAGTGCTAAGTGGGCCATTCAATATCTTTTCAAATTTAATGCTTTAAGCAACTTACAAATTTGCAACTTAAGACTCCTCCAACCTAAGGGATCGATCCGGTGGAACATAGCTCAGAGTGATTCCACATGTTTTGGTGGAAAAAAGGACCATGCATAGCATAAACATACCTATTTGGACATGTTGGAATAGTCTGCTTGGTCACACAAGTTGCAGAACGAAAGTTGCACCACTCTGCAACTTTGCACTCCTTGCATTTGATGCTTTTTTCATTAAGTGAAAATCCGCCACCATTGGAGAAACCACTCCGCGATAGCCAAAACTGAGAGAGGTTTTTGTAGATAGGCTCAATGCAATCCCATGGGATTAGATGAGA
Source organism: Sequoiadendron giganteum (assembly GCA_007115665.2). Lineage (NCBI taxonomy): Eukaryota > Viridiplantae > Streptophyta > Pinopsida > Cupressales > Cupressaceae > Sequoiadendron > Sequoiadendron giganteum. The sequence goes on along the minus strand of CM021107.1, from coordinate 106,226,014 downwards.
AGTTTCTAAGTATCATGACATCTAAGTAATAGCATGCTAAAGTTTGCAGCCATTTTGCACTTTGGACCCTTAAGGGATCGATTTGGTGGAACATAGCTCAGAGCGATTCCACATGTTTTGGTGCAAAAGAGGATCATGCCTAGCATAAATATACCTATTCAGAAGTGTTGGAATAGTCCACTTGGTCACACAAGTTGCAGAGCGAAAGTTGCTCCACTTTGTAACTTTCCATAGCTTGAATTTGACACATTTTCCATCAAGTGAAAATCCGCCGCCACGAGAAAACTACTCCAAGATAGCCAAAATCGAGAGAGGTTTTTCTAGAGGGGTCCAATGTCTTTCAATAGGATCAGAAGAAAAGTTTCTAAGTGTCACAGTATCCAAGTATATCATGCTAAATTTTATAGCTATTTTGCACTTTGGACCCTCAAGGGATCAATTTGGCGAAACATAGCTCAGAGTGATTCCACATGTTTCAGTGTGAAAAAAGACCATGCCTAGTGTAAAAATACCTATTCAAACATGTTGGAATTTTTTGCTTGGTCACACGAGTTGCAGAGCGAAAGTTGCACCACTTTGCAACTTTGCACAGCTTGAATTTGACACCTTTTCCATCAAGTGAGAATCCCCCACCACGAGAATACCACTCAAAATTAGCCAAAACCGAGAGAGGTTTTTTTAGAGGGGCCCAATGCCTTTCTATTCAATTAGATGAGTAGTTTCTAAGTGTCATGGTATACAAGTACTAGCATGTTGAATTTTGCAGCCATTTTGCACTTTGGACCCTTAAGGGATTGATCCAGTGGAACATAGCTTGAAGCCATTCCACGTGTTTCGGTGTGAAAGAGGACCATGCCTAGCATAAACATACCTATTCGGATGTATTGGAATAGTCCACTTGGTCACACGAGTTGCAAAGCGAAAGTTGCACCACTTTGCAACTTTGCACAACTTGAATTTGACACGTTTTCCATCAAGTGATAATCTGCCGCAATGAGAAAACCACTACAAGATAGCCAAAATAGAGAGAGGTTTTTCTAGAGGGGTCCAACGCATTTTTTTAGGATCAGACGAGAAGTTTCTAAGTGTCACGATATCTAAGTAATAGCATGTTGAATTTTGTAGCTATTTTGCACTTTGGACCCTTAAGGGATCAATCCAGTGGAACATAGCTCAGAGTGATTCCACATGTTTCAGTGTGAAAGAGTACCATTCCTAGTGTAAACATACCTATTCGGATGTGTTGGAACAATCCGCTTGGTCACACGAGCTGCAGAGCGAAAGTTGCACCACTTTGCTACTTTGCACAGCTTGAATTTGACACCTTTTCCATCAAATGAAAATCCACCGCCATGAGAAAACCACTCCAAGATAGCCAAAACCAAGAGTATTTTTTCTAGAGGGGCCCAACGCCTTTCTGTAGGATCATATGCGAAGTTTCTAAGTGTCACGGTATCCGAGTACTAGCATGCTGAAGTTTGCAGCTATTTTGCACTTTGGACCCTTAAGGGATCGATTCGGTGGAACATAGCTTGGAGCGATTCTACGTGTTTCGGTGTGAAAATGGACCATGCCTAGCATAAAAATACCTATTTGGACATGTTGGAATAGTCTGCTTGGTCACACGAGTTGCAGAGCGAAAGTTGCACCACTTTGCAACTTTGCACTGCTTGAATTTGACAATTTTTCCATCAAGTGAAAATCCGCCACCATGAGAAAACCACTCTAAGATAGCCAAAATCAAGAGATTTTTTTCTAGAGGGGCCCAATGCTTTTTTGTAGGATTAGACAAGAAGTTTCTAAGTGTCACGGTATCCGAGTACTAGCATGTTATAGTTTGCAGCCATTTTGCACTTTGGACCCTTAAGGGATCGATCTGGTGGAACATAGCTCGGAGTGATTCTATGTGTTTCGGTGTGAAAAAAGACCATGCCTAGCGTAAAAATACCTATTCAAACATGTTGGAATAGTCTGCTTGGTCACATGAGTTGTAGAGTGAAAGTTGCACCACTTTGCAACTTTGCACTGTTTGAATTTGACACTTTTTCCATCAAGTGAAAATCTACCATCACAAGAAAACCACTCCAAGATAGCCATAACTGAGAGAGGTTTTTCTAAAGGGGCTGAATGCCTTTTTGTAGGATTAGATGAGAAGTTTCTAAGTGTCATGATATCTGAGTACTAACATGCTGAAGTTTGCAGCCATTTTGCACTTTGGACGCTTAAGGGATCGATCCGGTGGAACATAACTCAGAGCGATTCTACATTTTTTAGTGTGAAAAAATACCATGCCTAGCGTAAACATACCTATTTAGATGTGTTGGAATAGTCCGCTTGGTCACACGAGTTGCAGAGCGAAAGTTGCACCACTTTGCAACTTTGCACTGCTTGAATTTGACACTTTTTCCATCAAGTGAAAATCCGCCACCACGAGAAAACCACTCCAAGATAGCTAGAACTGAGAGAGGTTTTTCTAGAGGGGCCCAACACCTTTTTGTAGGATCAGATGAGAAGTTTCTAAGTGTTATGGTATGCGAGTACTAGCATGCTAAAGTTTGCAGCCATTTTGCACTTTGGACCCTTAAGGGATCGATCCGGTGGAACATAACTCAGAGTGACTCTACGTATTTCAGTGTGAAAAAAGACCATACCTAGCATAAACATACCTATTCAGACATGTTGGAACAGTCCACTTCATCACATGAGTTGCAGAGCGAAAGTTGCACCACTTTGCAACTTTGCACAACTTGAATTTGACACTTTTTCTATCAAGTGAAAATTCACCGCCATGAGAATACCACACCAGGATAGCCAAAACCGAGAGAGGTTTTTGTAGAGGGACCCAATGCCTTTCTATAGGATTAGATGAGAAGTTTCTATGTATCATGATATCCAAGTACTAGCATGTTGAAGTTTGCAGCCATTTTGCACTTTGGACCCTTAAGGGATAGATCCGGTGGAACATAGCTCGGAGCAATTCTACATGTTTCATTGTGGAAGAGGACCATGCCTAGTGTAAACATACCTATTCTGACGTGTTGGAATAGTCCACTTGGTCACACGAGTTCCAGAAAAATGTGTACAAATTATTTACATGACCTTTATATGACCTTTTTCACATTGTTTACATTTCAAAATTCAAAGTTTGCAAATTTTCCTACTCAAGGCATTTACAGAACAAGGTGCTACTACACCAAATATGAACTTCAACCTTACAATATTTGAGTATATCTCATTATGTAATTAAATATTATTACAATGCCTTTGGCACTTCGTTCTCTCAGATCTTTTACAATGTCACTCATAAATTCAAGACTCTCTTTAAATGTCTACATCATAGGTGCTCATCATGAGGTTAACTTCAAATGAGTAACTTGAGATTCCCTCACTAAGCTTCACATGCTCTCTTATAATGGCTTGTAATCAAAATTGAGATTTGTCAAAATCATCAAAATAAGTGTGTTGCATTGCTTTTTTGGCTAAGATTTTCTTTGATGGCTCTTAAATCAGCATTTTCTACAACAAAAGATCAATCAACCCTTAGTAGTTTACTTACAAATATGCAAAGTAAAATACAAAAAGAAAGAGCATCCAAAATGGAAATCAAATAAAAATAGATGGAAGGCACTTATAGATGTTGCATGTAGGCATCAAAACAAGGATGTTGTATTGCTTTTCTGGTTGACATTCTCTTGGATGGCTCATATATCTTCATTTTTTGCATGGGGACACCAATCACTGTAAAAAAAGATGATAGCATTGGCATCAAACAAATTAATGTGTATACAAGTATAAATTAATAAGAACAAATGTGCATATACTTACAAATTAATCCAACGAACCATCCGGGTTTGCTCTACTCTTTATTGTGTTGAGTATTGCCTCATGTTCAGACTCATGGACCTTACATAACATCTTTTTCAAAGGTCTACCCCCATATTTGGTCAAATGAATATTGGATGCCACGACAAGGTTCAAGTAATGAAGAATCTTACGATGCATGTCAAAGTTCTGAAAGAGCCAATGTTTAACACTTGAATGTGGGTAGCTTCTAAGCCATGTTCCAATAACCACAACTGAGCCCATAGGGTATTCGATGTTCTCTCCATCTATAATTGGGGCCTCCAATTTCTTTTTGGTCTCAACACAACGACACAAGTAATAGTCTATTCCCTCTTCATTGTCTTCATCTGCAATAACTGCATAAACATGCCTTGCATTGATATGTGCAAAAAATCTCTTGAAATTTGTCAACACTATGAATACAGTACAAGTAAGATCTAACGATATGGAATTTCAAAAAATAAGAAAGTAGATATATTACCTCGTTGAACTAGATCTGATATGTGGTCAAAGTCGACCGATGATTCTATCAGTGTCAGTTCCAATGCCGTCGGAGGGCGATACGTGTGAAGTGGGCTAAGATAACTTGTGAACCATTTGTCAACCCACTCCTCTAACTCACAATCATTCCAGTCTTGCATTGTACATGAAGAACAAAAGCATGCCATCTTTCATGTATCAATACTCCATGAACCTATATTTGAGCTAAGGAAAGAGTGATACTCACTCGATCCTATTAGTATACAAGAGTCTTCATATGGTGCAATGTTAGTATCATCCATCAACCAAAAAAATCTACGAACTGAAGACGTACCTTCATTACCTAGACCCATCAAAGCATTACACCACTCGATGATTGATTTTGCATCTGTCAACTTTGCACTGTCTTTATACTTTAACTCTTCTCATGCTAATGCTCTTTTCATGCATGCTCCTGCACCATCATGCTCCCCCTTTCCATTTTCAGCCTCACAAAAGTTCCACATATGTTGAACACCTGTAATGACATGCATCCTGCACAACCAGTAGAACATGCGCGAGTTCTTGAACTCTACTGCACAATTATCAGACCATATTATATGTTGATCATATTCTATGCCCCTCTGAGCCAAACCACTATAGAACATCTGGAAGCAACCTTGCATGAACTTTGGAGAATGTCTGTGATCATCACTAATATAAAAGTGGTACTCCCTCAATACCTTCCTTTGCTCATCTGTACTATCAGATGCATGAATGAATGCTATGTGCACAAATATTGAAACTTGTGTAGAGTTGTAATACTGTGGCTACACCTCATGTTGTGGTTGTAGAGTGTAGTTATCTCTAAAGTCAACCACGGATACTATGCTTCCAACTAGAAAGGTTTCCTTGCATAGCTTGAACTGCGTGTCCAACCATCGTGCTCTATGGGTATGCATTGCATACTCAGATAGTATATTGTCATGAAATGTGGTCATAAATTTGTACACTGGAATCTTCTCAATAACCAGATCACACCTTTTTTCTTGACACCCATCTTTTGTAGCATATGCCACTTTTTTATACTTCCTGAACTCTACTAGTTGTTGTCCCACCTCATTTGTGTTTTCCATATGTTGACATACTAGCATACGCTGGAAGCCACAACAATGCTCGCATGAACCATCCAAGCATGCTGTCCTATAGAATATCTGGACATCCTCTATTTCACATAAATTTTTTGATAAGAACTCTCTCGAAGATTTTGGTGGGGCTTCTATGCCACAATCCTACAAAACATCGTTAATATGCAAATCTAAACATATTGAATGATAAACATCATAATGGTTAGAAAATTCAATATGTAGTCTACAACAAAAATTAGTGTGTGTGTGTGGTTTATCTTGACATAAAAAGGTTTAAGCGGTTCAAAAATCTTTGAGAAATACTAATTTGAGGATAATCATTTTTAAATTTTCGAAAAAATTGGGTTTGAGTCATATCCAAAGAATGCTTTGGATGTGGCTCATGATTTCGACTACCTATTCTCCTTCTTACCACATCCCTTTGATTCGGAGATGGCCTTGTGTTAATCTTCCAATACTCTTCAATTAGTGTTCTCAAGGCTTTGACAACTTCTTTATCTTTTCTTGACAGTCTCCTTGAGAATGCCCATAATTCGTTTGTATCATTACCCTCAATTCTTTGCCACCTTTGAATGGCTCTTGATAAAAAATTTCTACTAATTCCCATTTTTTCACTTGTCTTTTTAATTAGGCGAGCTCTCTTTGTTTGAAAACTTACCAAAGTTGATGTAATGACATGTCGGGTGACATTACTATCCTTTGAGCATGAGGTCTTACCCACACTCTCATAAGCATCCATTAGATTCTTCACAATAGTGTCTTCACTCGATGCATTCGATGTTCTCAACACAAGAGTCTTCATGATGTTCCTATACTCTACACCTCGCATCATTTCAACAAATAGTTGACATCTTGCAGTCTCATTTAGCCTTTCAAAGAATCGTTCTTAAATCTTATTAGCATATCTTCTACAAGTGCGTGTTGAAATCTTACCTTCCATGTGCTGCAAAATCTCATCATCAATATTAATCAAATACTCTTGCTTTCTATGCAAAATTCTTGGTGGTGTTCTCCTATGTATATACATCTCAACATTAGGAATTTCATCAATATTTAATTGAGGTGGGCTAGATTGCATACCTTTGATCGAGGGTGGAGAAGAAGACATACCTTGAGGTTCACATGGGAATGATGGCATACCTTCTTCATCAATTTTGAGTGATGATGTACTCTCAACTTGAGATGTGTTGGATGGTGTCCAGCAATATTCACATGCAGTAAATGGTGTCCCTCCATATTCACCTGTAGTAGATGGTGTCCATCCATATTCACTTGTGCTAGATGGTGTCCCTCCATATTCGCTTGTGCTTAATGGTGTCCCTTCATATTCACTTGTCGTAGAGGGTTTGTCTCCAACTACGGTATCAAAATCTGTCTTACGATGATGCTTTCGCATTCGCGCTTGTTGTGCTACCAATTCTCATTCTCTTTTTGATGGTTGAGGTTCCTCTACAATCGGGTTGTTTTCATCAATCGTTTCCAATTTCTTATTTTCACAATATTCTGCCACCTGAACTCTCTCTTTTTCTTTCAAGGTTTCGTTCTCTTCGTCTGTTAGTTTCCTCTTTGTCTTTTTCTTTGGCATGGTAGATAATTTTATCTATACCATGGTAATGAGACGAATATTAGTTCCTAAAAAATGTATCCATTCAAAATAATTGAAAAATATATGTCATTGAAGGCTTCATTTAAATAATACTTACAATCATCGTGTACAAAAGTAGGGTCTTTTATTGCTGAACATGCCTTGGAATGAAACTAATGACAATAAGATTTGTGGTTCTTAGCTCAAACAAGCACTTTTTCATGAGAATTTGAGGAACCAGGGAGTGATTTTGAAAAATTGTTGAAGGAGTGGTCTATGTAATGAACTTTTGACCTTGTGCAGGGTATTTTGAAGATGTTTGATGCTTTGGAATGGTCCAGGAAGGCCCGAGTATAGGAGTATCTATAAACCCTCCCTCTTTGCATTGAAAAATGGGGTTTTTTTTATTGGAAGCCTAGTTGAGTGGGTAAGGTCCTAAAACCTAGAAATTATCTTGTTTTGAGACCTAATTAAAGACTGTTTTTGGGTTTGGAAGTCTGGTGTGAAGATCTAAAGGTAGTTCCTTTGTAAAATTGGCCTACTTGGAGGCCTAAAATAGTGAAAAAGGTCAGTTTTCTTAATGTTGTCCCAAAGGAGCCATGTGATGGGTTAAGGTATGTCTTGCAACTCTGAAATTGGTGCTACAATCATTCTTTTATTTTCCTAGTGTTTTCAAAAGTTTTGGAGTTAAGGGTCCAAAACTGGTTTTGCACAATAACTAGATTCCAAGGGTGAAATTTGGGAAATAATGTTTTTGTTTGTTTTCCAGCTTGGAGGAGTGTTGGGATTGGTCCATTACACCTTTCTAATCTTCTTATATGGCTCTTGAAGGAAATTTGACATCTTCAATGGTTTTGGGTCCTCTAACTTTGCATAAAAAATTAGTATCACAATTTGAAGTGTGTGCATGGTTTGGGAGATACATGTGACAGTTTGTAGATGCTTGGCTACTAGTAATGTGGATAGTGAACAAAGGAACTAAGTTTGAGTGTAAGGGCAGACTTCTGAAATGTTTCATTTTTGTTGTACTAACTCAAACAAAGATTTATTAAGTAAATAATGGTTTGGTTGTGCCTTAAGAATTATAGTTTGTGTTTGTAAACAATAGTGCCATTATGGAAGATTTAAGACAACTTATGAATGACATAATCATTGGTTGATGTTTTGAGGAACCTCGTTGATTGTAATAAGTTATTTTCAAGATTTTCAAGGTGTTTTGAAGGTCCTTAAGGAATTGGGAACTCTTAATGCTAATTTGAGTATACGAATCAACTGTTTTGTGAAGGGAAATATAGTTGAATAAGTGTGTCAAGAAAGGTGTTGATTTCTTCCTTTGTACTACATTAGTTTGTACAGAGGTATTGGAAGGTGTTTAGATCCTTTAGAGGAATGGGAGAGGCTTGGATTTTTCTTAAAGGGTGAATTTTGGTGAATGGTTCTAAATTTCTATAATTGGCAAGTGTAAAATGGTAATTGGAAAGTGTAAATAATTGTGTATATAATTTGGCAATTTAAAATGTGCATTGACAACCTAAGATTATAATGACAAAAAAAATGAAAGCAAGCCATAATAGAATGAAAGAAAATTTGTAAAGACTTCACATACCTTAAAAACAAGACTTTCAAATGGAGGAGTTCAACCCAATTATATAGCCTTAGCTTCTTCTTTCTTCAAACTCCACAACAATTTGACTTGTTCAAAAGCTTTTTCCCTTCCACACTTCAATTGTATATCAGTTTTCAATGGAATTCAAACTTCAATTGATATTATATGTCTTCCAAAGTGGAAACTTCGCTATTTCATGAAAAGGTGGTAAAAAGATTATGGAAAAGGTGATGGAATGTGAAAAAGATGCTTGCACACTTCACAACATCATCAAAAAGATATTTTTTGTCGAAGCATGTGCAAAACTAGGGGAATATGCAGACTGTGGGCCTTCAAATCATGGGTATGTGAAATTTCGTTTTCTTAGTGTATTTTTGAGAGTATAGGAGTTTTTGAGAGAGTGGGAGGGAGAGAGGGGGAGAGTGGAAGATAGAGAGGGAGGGAGAAGGGGAGAGTGAGAAAAAGAGAGAGGGAGAGAGTGGGAGATAGAGTGGGAGGGACAGAGGGGAGAGTGGGAGATAGAGAGGGAGGGACAGAGGGGGGGAGTGGGAGAGAGTGGGAGAAGGGGAGAAGTGGGGAGTGGGAGATAAAGACCTAAACCCTAAACCCTAAACCCTAATCCATTAAACCCTAATCCCTCAACCCCTATACCCTCTTAATCCCTCAACCCTTAAAATCTAATTCCTCAACCCCTATACCCTCTTAATCCCTCAACCCTTAAACCATAATCCCTCAACCCTTAAACCCTAATCCCTCAACCCCTATACCCTCTTAATCCCTCAACCCTTAAACCCTAATCCCTCAACCCTTAAACCCTCTTAATCCCTCAACCCTCAACCCTCAACCCTTAAAACCTAATCCCTCAACCCTTATACCCTCTTAATCCCTCAACCCTAAACCCTCGACCCTTAAACCCTAATCCTTCAACCCCTATACCCTCTTAATCCCTCAACCCTCAATCCTCAACCCTTAAAACCTAATCCCTCAATCCCTATACCCTCTTCATCCCTCAACCCTCAATCCTCAACCCCTAAACCCTAATCCCTCAATCCCTATACCCTCTTAATCCCTCAACCCTCAATCCTCAACCCCTAAACCCTAATCCCTCAACCCCTATACCCTCTTAATCCATCAACCCTCGATCCTCAACCCCTAAACCCTAATCCCTCAACCCCTATACCCTCTTAATCCCTCAACCCTCAATCATCAACCCTTAAACCCTAATCCCTCAACCCCTATACCCTCTTAATCCCTCAACCCTCAATCCTCAACCCCTAAACCCAAATCCCTCAACCCCTATACCCTTTTAATCCCTCAACCCTCAATCCTCAACCCTTAAACCCTAATCCCTCAACCCCTATACCCTCTTAATGC
>CM021107.1:106196919-106214062 GCA_007115665.2 Sequoiadendron giganteum | reverse complement strand
CCTCAACCCTCAACCCTCAAACCATAATCCCTCAATCCGTATACCCTCTTAATCCTTGAACCCTAAACTCTCAACCCTTAAACCGTAATCCCTCAACCACTATACCCTCTTAATCCCTCAACCCTCAACCCCTAAACACTAATCCCTCAAACCCTATACCCTCTTAATCCCTCAACTCTCAACCCTCGACCCTTAAACCCTGATCCCTCAACCCCTATACCTTCTTAATCCCTCAACCCTCAACCCTCAACCCTTAAACCCTAATACCTCAACCCCTATATGCTCTTAATCCTTGAACCCTCAACCCTCAACCCTCAACCATTAAAGCCTAATCCCTCAACCCCTATACCCTATTAATCCCTCAACCCTCAACCCTCAACCCTTAAACTTTAATCCCTCAACCCCTATACCCTCTGAATCCCTCAACCCTCAACCCTTAAACCCTAATCCCTCAACTCCTATAACCTCTACTCTATAACCTATTAATCCCTCATCCCTAAACCTAAACCCTTAAACCCTAACCCATAAACCCTCTACCCTCTACCGCCAATCCTATACCCTCTACCCTCAACCCTAATCCCCCAACCCTCAAACCCACTTAGTAAACTCTCTACCCTAATCCCTCAACCCTCTTGACCCTTAAACCCTCAACTCTTAAACCCTTAAACACTCAACCCTAAACCCTCAACCCTCAACCCTAACCCCTTAAACCCTAAATTGTTAAACCCTTTACCCTCTACCCTCTAACCTCTACCATCAACCCAATACTCTCTACCCTAAACCCTAATCCCTCAACCCTTAATCTCTCAACCCCTATAACCTCTACCCTATATATTGGACCCTCAACCCTAATCCCTTGACCCTATACCTTAAATCCTCAATCTTCAACCCTCAACCCTTAAACCCTCTACCCTTTACCCTATACATTAAACACTCAACCCTCAATTCTCAACCCTCAACCCTTAATCCCTCAACCCTCAATCCTTAAACCCTAAACTCTCTACCCCTTACATTGGACCCTGAACCTAATCCTTCAACCATATACCCTCAAAACTATTTCCTAAACCCTCTACCCTCAACCAAGTAAACCCTTAACCCCAAACCCTTCAACCCTAAACGCTTAAACCTTAAACCTTCTACCCTATACCCTCAACTAAATACCCTCTACCATCAAACCTATTCCATCAACCCTCAAACCTTAAACCCTAATACCCTAGAAACCATCAACCCTATAGGTCCTCCATCCTAATCCCTCAACCCCTATCACTTTCTCTCTATCTACACATCTCACCTCTCCCTCCTTCCCTCCCTCCCACCCTCTCTAATTGTCTCTATCTACCATCTCCCTCTTTCTGCGTCCCTCTCGTTCAATCAATCCCTACCACCCTCTCTCATTCCCTCTCTCTCACACTCCCTCTCACTACCTATCTCTCAAGTCTCTCCCTCTCACCCCCCTCACACTCTCAAGTCTCTCCCTTTCGCACCATACCTACATAACCCTCTCTTTCTCTTTGTCTATCTCTCTCCCTCTCCCTTAATTCTCTCTCCCACCCCCCTCTCTCTCTCTCTTCCTCTCCATCAATTCTCTCTCTCTTATCCCTCCTCTCTCTCTCTCCCTCCCTCTATCCCTCCCACCCTACCTAGCTAAGTCCCCCTCAATCCAACCCCTTCTCTCCCACTCGCTCTCTCTTAAACTCTCACTTCGAACCCCTCTCCATCTCTCTAGACTCTCTCTAAATTCTCCCTTCGTCTAAAGACATACATAAATGCATACATACAAGCATAATACATTTGTACATATAATCTTACATCAATACAAGCATACATACATACATGTACATCAAAATATATCAGCCTATATTAATATATTAGCATTTAACATAAAGTAAGACATAACGTGAGCGCGTTATAACGTGCTCGCATTATGTGCTAGTGGACATGTTCCTCGCAAAAGCAAATACCATGTCAAAAGTGAGATATAACGCAAGCGTGTTATAACGCGCTCTCGTTATAACGCGCTCTCGTTATAACACGCTCTCGTTATAACGCGCTCTCGTTATAACGCGCTCTCGTTATAACACGCTCTCGTTATAACACACTTGCGTTATATCTTGCTTTGGGAATTACCAAAATTTAAGCTTGGTATTGCCTTGGAATTCCAACCCAAAGGCTTGTAGGGCATTCCCAATGACCAGAGACGTGTTTTTAAAAAATCCACCATATTTCTGATAATCAAGTTCGTGCTCATCGTCAGGATTGCACGTGGTTCAATATCAAAAAAATCGAGCACATGGGTAATGTTGGGTTATCTCTTAGCTATCAAACGATGTAATTTTTTTCACTTTCTGAAAATGTTAAGTCTTTCATCCATAATTTATTTTATCTGTATGTCTTTTTCTTGCCAAAAAAAAGTGTTTGGTATTTTTTTCATTATAAATTAATTGTTCATCAATTTTTCAAATAAATTACATTTTTAGAAACTAGACTCCATTCTACAAAATTAAAAAATTTAAAAAAAAAACAAAACAATTAGTTTCCAAAATTTGTAGGGGTAGCACGACCAAAATTCTATTTTTAGGATATGTCCACTTCACAAATTAGTAAAAAATCAAATATTCATTAAAAAATTATCAGAAAAATTGTGCATCAACTACATACTGTTAGCTAACTTCTGACTATTGCAATTTTAAAAATACTAAAAAAAAGTTCACCGTACGAGGGTTGTACAAGAGTTGCTATGTTATGTTTTTTCTGACAAAAACAACACCAATTTGTGTACGTCCCTCGTTTGAACCCCTTAATCTCAATCATTTTCAAAATAAATTAGTAGTTTGGAAAGTAGACTTGGAGCACTTGAATCCTTCTTTTTGTTCCATCTCAAAATTTTGAGTCTAAGTATCCTCAATTTCACATCCAAGGTCAGTATTTCCTGAAATCAGAAAAGAGTTGTCCACTTAAGTCCCCTTTTTGGGAACCATCTTGGTGCACTTACCTGGGTATGATCTAATTTTTTTTCTTAATTATACTTTGAAACAATGCTCAAAATAACATTATGTCAAAGAGGGGCAAAATATAGACATTGAAAAAAGTCTTGGGTTTGCGAACAACATTTTTCCACTTCAATCTCTCTTCTTCCCCACATAATTAAGTAGTTTTAATTATCTAATTATTTTACCACATTCTTCTATTAATTAAATAATTTCTAATTATTTAATTAATTTTCATTCCCTTGCTTTATTCTTCTTTTTGATCAATTAAATAAATTTATTTAATTGTGTCATTAACATTCTTTTTCCTTCTATAGTTAAATAAATTATCATTTATTTAATTATTCGCTCTTCACTATTCACCTATAGTTAAATAATTATTTTTAATTGTTTAGCTATTCATTAATCTTTTTCATCCTTCTATAGTTAAATAGTTATTGGAATTATTTAACTATCTTTTACAACTCTCCAATCATTAAATAATTAATCTGATTTAGTTATTTAATCCCTTTTTTCCATTTCCTCTATATTTAATTTAATGGTTGCACAATCATTTTAAATTAAATATTTATTTTTCCATTTCTTCCAAAATAAATAATCTAAATAATTATTTATTCCATCACATGCTTCTCTAGAAATTAAAAATTATTATTTGATTCCTCAACTATCTTCCCTCCACTTTCTCATTCAAATCTTGATTGTTGATTCCTTCTAGTTATCTTTCAATCTTGAACGTGTATCCTTAGTTGTCCCTAGCCCACTACTTTGTGGTGCATGAATCCTCCACCATTGATCTTGGAATATTTTAGACCTTCGATCTCATCTGTCCATTCGAGAAGATTTTCTAGAAAAGAGATTTGTCTCCTTCATTTTGGATTTACAACCACATATCTCCAACATCCACGCTATCATATCATTGTCATTTGCAAGTACGTGTATGTAACAAAAATTGAGGGCAAGCTTGCAAAATCAATTTTGAGGATATGCAAGGAAGGTGAATCAAGTTTGAGCATGGATTTTGGTATAGCTTTGGTCATTGTTTGATCTCCTTTGCTTGTTTGTTCTTTCTTGTTTAGATTTTGAATTTCTTGGTTTAGATTTGAAGTAGTTGTGGTTGCTACTTGGTCTTTACCTCTTGGATTTGAATTTAACCCAATCTTACACAATTAATCATCTTCAACACACTTACATTATTACATTCAATGGATTTATAAAGCCTTTGAACTTCCAACTATATAAAAACTAGATAAAAACTAAAATATATTTAATAAATTAGTAATATTATGTTAATTTATTATTTATTATTATTTGTTAACTCATGCATGACTATGCACTAATTCCTAAAATCCATCTTTGTGTTGACATAAGAACTGTAAGCCAAATTTAGAAACCCTAAATGTAATGAATTAATTCAAATCCTACATCTAGGGTTTGAATGCACTCCAGATCAGAAATTAGAATGTTCAAATACTTATGTTCACCAAAATGAAACATATAATAATAGGGTAGGGTTCAAAACACATAGGATTTTTATACTAAATTTGGAATGTTTCACCAAACTTACTAAATAAAAAGGAAAAAAATGGGTGTAATGAACCTACCTATTTTCTATTTCATTCAGGAAATGAGATCCTTCAAGATAGAATTCACTTTCAACCTGTAGGTTAGTCAATTCTATGGAAGATCTACAAATTTACTTTGTTTGTGGATGGGGTAAATATGACTGGAGAGAACATTTGGGAGATGAAAATAGCATAGGAAATGACCTCAAATCTGTAACCTAAAACCTGATTCATATAGATGAAACATAACTCTAACAAAATAGTCAACTTTATGTAAATTGGATGAGTAGAAGACACTTAAAACCTACCTAAAAATTAGTTATAAAGTGTCTTTTGATAGAAATGGTGACAAAACTAACTGAACAGGGGTTTTGGGAGAAAGATTAAAAATAGAAAATGCACTCATTTATGACATGTAAAGGTTGAATCTAGTAGATGAAACATAGGACTATCAGAAATAGTAAAAATTCTAAAAAATATGGGAGGGGAAAATATTGTGCACCTATCACAAAACACTATTTTTGGAAGTTGTATTAAGACTCATTCGCCCATAGGCGAATGGGTCTTTGTAGAAATTTTCAAAATTTATTTATAGGCCCTCTACTCTTGTGTTTGCACTTTCAGATCCTCTAAGTTTCATAGTCGAATAGTCAAAAATAAATTTGGGATATGAGTTTTTGTGAGATGACAACAAAGGTGACAACAAATGTAACTTTGCAATTTTTCACTTTTGAGATCTTCAACTTTTCTTCAACCTATGAACCTACAAATCATGCACACAAGAGAGAAAAATGTTTGTTTTTAGGTGAATGGGGGTTTACCTTGGTCAAAACCCACTTTGGTAATCAAACCTTGAATTGAAATAATGTATGAAAGAGGGAATGAAGAATGAACAATGCTATGTTACCACACATCAAACCCTTGAGTGAAACCTTCGTAATGGAGATCCTGGGAATTATGCAACTCGCATGAAATGTTTGAATTGGATGTTGATCTTGACTCTTGAATAATTATTTGAATGCTTGAACTTGATCTTGAAACCCACATCACAATGTTAGCTCCAAAAACATGCATGATGCAAGATGACTTTGACATGATGGATAGACCTTGAATGCTACAATAAACCTCTGATATATTTTCTCTTGAATGCTCTTGATCATCAACTTTTCTATGCTTTTTCTCTCATCAAAATGCTAGGTGAAACTTAGTTAAGTGGCCTTGTATTTATAGGTATGTATCCTAAGTTTCCTAAAATTCAAATATCACAAGTCGAAATTGAATTATGGATTTAGAGATGTTAAAATACCACCAAAAACATAATTTAAATTTAGGTCCAAAGGTCTAGGGAGGACCCATTCGCCCATGGGTGAATGGGTCTCAAGTCCCTATTCTTGGAACACACATTTCTCAAGGTGAAGTGTTATGTTTAGGCATTAATTATTGTCAAGTTTCCCCTTCGAAAAATGTAATTTATTAGGATTGTAAACGAATAAAAGGGATAATTAAGGCCTCATTAAGCTCAATTTAATGAAGAGGGCCCAAATAATTATAAAAATGTGAAGGTATACATTTATCAACACTAAAATAAGACATTATTAAGTCCATTTTAAATGAAGGGCCCAAACAAGTCTGAAAATGTAAAGGGGTACATTTTTCTAGACTATAGGTGTTAATAGGGATATTACTTAACTAGCTCCACTATTAGGTCCTTTTCACATCCTATCACTTAAGTTTACTTAGGTTTCACATAGGATTTTATCACTTTTGTCCCATATGATAAGATTAAGACACTTGTCATAATTTTATGTTGACTTTTATCATTATGTACTAAGTGATTCATCATTAGTTGTTAAATCATGTCATAGGATTAAGACACTTGTCATGATCTTGTCTAATCTTATGCCTTAGCTTGGCTATATAACCAAGGGTCACTCTCACATTGTACATTGATTATTTTTGCATTCATTGATTGGAATACAGATTATTCTTGTCCTATTCATCTTTTGAGTATTTTGTGCTTTCCATAGGCCTTTAGATCTTGGGTGGCTATCTCCATAGCCAAATATTACATGGTATCAGAGCAAGTTGAGTGCCTTTGGTTAGTCTTTTAGGATATCTTGAGTGAAAATATTGTATTTTCTTGAAGCATTGATTATGCTCTTCTCTTGCATCTTTGGATGATCAAGAGAATTAGAAAGGTGTGATAAAAATACCAGATTTTGGAGGGGTTCCTTTTTTGGCTTTGTATTGCAATTACATTTTGAGATCTTGTTACATCAGATCTGAGCTAACCATTGCATCTAGAGTGTCTGAGAAAGTTAGATATTCCTTTTGTTTTATCCCAGTTGGACATCGAAGGACAAATTTGCAAGGGTTTGAAAATTAAAGGTGGTTTTCGGGTATGTGTAGGATCATAATGGTCCAAAAACTAGCGATATGTAAGTGATATGATGGCCCATGTGGCTGAAAAACTTTTTTTTACCCAAAATTAATGAAATGAAAAGGGTTTTTAAAGGAGATTCTTAGCTTTCCACCAATATAAATTATGTTTTACTTTGAATTTAATAAATAATTATTATTCATTTTCTAATTGAATTATGACTGAAGTTTAGATTGATAGGTTGATTGGAAAACATCTATAGCTTTCAAACAGTATCACATTCTATGCTTTGCATACTATAGGATTAAAAAAAAATGAATTTCATGAAGTTTTGACCAAGTTAAGGTGGTCAGACATACGAGTTTTTATATTTTTTAAAAGTTGTAATAAAAAATTCATAATTAATTATCTACTTGGAAGAAAATTACAAAAAAATATGCATCACATCAGGACATGAGTCCTCTACTTATATATTAAATATTATAAAAAAATATTATCATTTTATTATGGTTAGGGTGGTCAAATAGACACCTACTTCTTATTTTTTACCTAAAATTGAAGTACTACTGCATTGACATTTCAAATTTTCACCAAATAGATTTAAAAAAAAAAAAACCTAGTAGTTTAGAAACTGCATTCAATTTTCTATAGATTCTATTCTTACATATTTTTGAAATAATATAGATAAATTATTCAAATTTTTATGTCAAGTTGCCTAACTTTGATTTTTTGAAATTTCATCGCCACTTAAGGGCTTGTTTTTTCCATGATGATCCTACACATACCTTGCCAAATCTAGGAGGTAGCTACCATTTCAAAGAATTTCAAGCCAAAAAAAACATTTTCATTGCACTCAAAAGGTGTGAAAACCCTAAGATCGACTATCAATTCATAAAAAATGGAGTACTTCACTTGGGGCCATTAAAAAAAATCTCCTATTTCACCGTACGGACACCATTATGATAGTTGATAGTACAATTTTTTGAAAAAAAATGTGAATTTAAATATTTTGTCAAATAAAAGTGATTTTTTTACAAAGTCTATATATATTCTCTAATAATTTTTTTTTTTTTTAAATTAATAAAAATTTGCAAGTACTTGACAAGTACCCTACGTAGGGTCCTATTAGGCCCCATACCAAAGTGACTGCCCAATAAAGTGGCCAAAGCCCATATAAGGTCTATCTAGACCCCTCATTAAAGAAGTCATAGTCCTATAGTGGATTCAAACCCTTTAGAGGGCGAATGGGGTTGTGGGAACGTTCCTTCCAATTGCAATTATTTTTTATTCTTTTTTTCAAAAAAAATAACAAATTTACTAATCTACGGACTCGCCGAATTTGGCAATAATTTTGGCAGTCCTGTCAATTGTGGTAGCCTTTCAAGCAGTGGCTAAAGTTGGAAAAAAAAAAAAATCGGCTTGATAAAATTGTCCAAGATTTGCATTTATTTGGTGAACCTCCAAATCTAGCATAGTCACTAAGTTTGGTAGTAGTTCCACTAAATTTGGAAGGAGATGATTTTTCAAAAAAATTGACCCCTCTCCATTGACATTTTAAAAATTGCATTCTAACTTCAAATGCTCATAACTTTGGCTCCTGACCTCCTTTTTCTAAGCAATTCCGTTTATTTAGGATATTTTTTCATTCTCTATGCACTAGTGCAGGTGAGTTTTTATTTTGATGCAATTTTTTTTCAAAAAAATCAATTTGTTATAGGTGTTGCTACATCAAGCAGCTCCCATTTTCAAAACTTTTAGGGCTTTGTTTGGGCTCATATGGACTCCTTTTTAAGTGAATTTTTTTAAAAGTGCACTTTTTTTGAGATATTCATAGTGGTGCTATTATTTTGTATTAATTGTGAGTACAAATTTTACTTTCAACATATAGCCTTATTTGGCTAATTTTGGAAATTGTATTGCATATATCATAGCTTGATCTTTTGCATGTTCATCACAGTTTGATTTGACCTTATTGTGGAAATCATAAGCATTGAAATAAAAAGACCACTTAGATATTTCTCACAAGTGGTGTTGGTATATGGCTGAAGAGATTGACTCATAATTGTTGTCATTGATGGAAACCCCCAAGTCATGCAACTAAAGTCTTGCATCCCATAGTGTAGCACAATTTTGGCTCCTACCAGCAGAACAAAGTAAAGAATAGGGCATTCGATTAAAATCATAAAAGTTGATCTAAACACCCCATCAGATAGATATTTTGGGTTGTGGATCTCTGAGGAAGGTCTATTAAGGCTTATAGTATCTTGGTACTGATGCGCACTCACTGGTAAGTGATCTACAAGATACAGTGCACTAATCTATTAACTATCTATGCTAGAAGGCCAACCCGACAAAGATGGAATTCGTGGATGTATAAGATAGAATTAATTATAAATCTCCATGTTGGATTAAGTGTTATTTGGGTCCTCTCTTTGTCTTAAGTGACTTTGGAGGATGCGAATAAAGATTTTGTGGTGGATCTGGTTGACAAGTTAAAAGTAACTTAATGTTTTATGAAGCCGACTCTTCGATGAATAAGTCTTTGATCGTGGATATATATAAGAGATTATTTTATCATTTAAGAGGGAATACATGGTGTACAAATATGAATGAGAATGAATTGCGAGATCCAATAGAGAAATATTGTGAATTTGATCACAAGTGATGCAAAAAGAAGGAAAGAGTAGAACAGGGCAGAGCACAGTATAAAGTTAGAAAGCAGATCACGAATAAGATCCATGAGCTTCACCAAAACTATTACCTGGCATGATGAGATGCTACTATCCGAGTTCACCCCTTAGATGGTTTTAATCTGAATTTTTTAGGTAGTAAGCCTTTTTTTCTTTTGAGCAGTGAGCTCTAGGCAGTGCTCCTAAATGCAAGTGCATTCCTTTTATAAACAACTAATTTTTGAGTACTCAAATTATGGATTAATCTCCACCGAGGTTTTTCCCCTAAAAGGGTTTCCACGCAAAATATTGTGTCATGGTGTTGTATATGTTTACTTTGAATGCATACATATTTTCTTTAGTATAATGGTGAAATGGTTTCATGCTTTGGATGAATGGAGTTTTAATAATTATTAAACACTGATTCACCCTCCCCCCCTCTTAGTGTTCCCTTGAGTCCAAAAATTTGTATCAGAGCTAGTTCCTCTGGAGAAGTTTTACAGCTTGAAGTGGATCTTGGAATGTGATGGAATTTGGTAGTCCTCAACAATAGCTTATGGTAGCTCTTGATGACCTTGATCATTCTAAAGAAGAAGTTCAAGAATTGAAAACAAGCCTTAGAGATGTTGAGAAATTCATTCAGTCATTGAAGGATCAAATAGTTAATGTTGGAAAAATGGATGCACAGGTGTCCTTGATGAAGTTGCAATGCAATATTCAATGGAGGACCATTTCCAGAAAGAAATATTCAACCACAAAGAAAGTATGATAATGGCATTCAAATAGAGATTCTATTATGATCTATTAGATAATTTAAAAAGAGTACATATGCCTAATTATATAGGAAAGTGCTAAACCTATAATGCAAAGGATGTTGCCAAGTGTTCAAAGCACACTTCATGTGACAACAAGAAACCCTAACCAACTACATAGGGAATGATAACAAGATGGAGATAAGTTCTAGAAAAGACAACTCATCTTCTAGAAGGGAATCTTATCTCAACAACTTTATTAAATTATTAAATGCAACCTAGGACTAAAATGATTATGACCTAAGTTAACTTATGCTAGTGTAATAAATAATTAATTACACTAACACCCCCCAATAAGTGCAACTTAGGGAGGAAATGAAAAATGCAATGATTATGGAAGATGATGTTGGGTCTTGGCTGATGGCCATTTTAGGTATCCATGTACAACAGATGAAAATGCAACTATCTCCCACAAACGGAGAAAAGGGGAAAACCCAGTGGGAAGAAAACCCCTCTCCGAAAAAAGAGATGATTGGAGGACTCAACATTATCCCCCCAGGGACAACAATCATCACATGGATACAATATAATTAAAATCCCCCCCATAGGAGGGAAAAAGAGAGACTAAATAGTCCCCCCAAAATATGTGATCACTTGCAAAAAAGGTAAGTGTATGTAGACAAAATATGATCCAATGTCGACAAACAACTTGTCTCCCTTTTGGAAGAAACAAAACCATGTAGAGATGCAGGGTAGCTTCCCATTCCGGATAGGAATTGAAGGAAGGATGTATATGAATGCAGATGATATCTCTGAAAGCTGCTCATGTGTCTCCTTGCCTGATGAAGATGAAGATGCCACAATCAAGTCAGGTACATTCCGAACAAGATCCAAAGACTATGATGGTTTGAGAACAGGAGTGCAATGGTTATCATCAAACAGGAGAGATACCCCCTCAAATATGTCCTCCAAATTTGAAATGTGAGACTCCACAAACAAGGATGCAATGTTTGATAGATAGGAATCCCAATCAGGAAGACAGTGTGATACTGATTGTAATGAATCACTAGACGTGCTCAATGAATCACTACCATGAGAATGTTCCTCTTGAATAGGAATGATAGGATCCTCAATCAATGACTACACATGGAATCACTGAAGGTGAAGGTAGATCAATTGTCTCTGATGAAGAAGCAGGACCATCGAAAGAACCCTCTTCATCCTCATCTGAAGATTCAAAGTATTCCAAATATTCAAACTCCCGCATAGTATCTACATCATAGGGTATCCTGTCTGAAAGATGAAGAGGCACAAGACAATCTGAAATAGGATCATCTAGGAATGAATGAATGTCAGGAAGAAATATTCAACCAAAAAGAAAGTATTATAATGGCATTCAAATAGAGATTCTATTATGATCTATTAGATAATTTACAAAGAGTACATATACCTGATTATATAGGCAAATGCTAAACCTAGAATGCAAAGGATGTTGCCAAGTGTTCAAATCACACTTCATGTGACAACAAGAAACCCTAACCAACTACCTAGGGAATGATAAAAAGATGGAGATAAGTTCTAAAAAAGACAACTCATCTTCTAGAAGGGAATCTTATCTCAACAACTTTATTAAATGATTAAATGCAACCTAGGACTAAAATGATTAAGACCTAAGTTAACTTATGGTAGTGCAATAAATAATTAATTACACTAACAGTTAAATCCAAGGTGAAGAGGAAAGATCTCTGTGATCAAATATAGTAGAAGGAGAATGAAGATATGGATGGTGGTCACCTAAATCAAACCTTGAAGGAGATAACCGAAGAATGTGAAAAGCTTGATAGAGATAATACAAACCTAAAAAATGAGATGGAGTCTATGTTTATGAAGATGACTAAAGAGATAGAAGAAAGGAAGAAAAACAAGGAAAATCTTGCTCATACCTTGAAAGAGAATTTTGATGAATGCAGTAGAATGAGTGGAGAATTCACTCAGCTGGAAAGTGAGTTAAAAAAATCTAGAAACAATGAAGAAGAACTTGGTAAGCTGATTACTACTCTTAGGAATGATCTTGTCATTGCAAATGAATATAAAGAAAAGTTTAAGATTAGTTCAGTAAAACTTGATGAGCTAACTCAAGGGCAGAAGAGTGAAAATGATAAGAGAGGTCTTGGATATGAAAAGGGAGAAAGTTTCAGATTAGGACAAAATAATTTCAGATAGAACAAAAATGGAAGGTATCTAGTAAGACAACCTAATGCGCAAAAATTTAATGGATATTGTTTTTCCTTTAATAAGTTTGGTCATATGATTTCTTAGTGTAGAAGTAATTTGAGGTCAAAAGTTTCATCATTCTCTGGTCAGTGTTTCAATTGCAAAAAGCCTGGTCATAAATCAACTGAATGCAAAAATATGTCAAGTCACTCTATTGATAGAAGAAATGTTGAATGTTATGCATGTGGGAAGTTTGGGCATATTTCTAATCAGTGCAGATTAAGAAGAAACCAATGGAATGGAAAAAGAAACATTATGTGCTACAACTATAACAAGTATGGTCATATTGCAAGATTCTACAAAAAAAAGAACACAGACAGAAGAGGTCTGGTATACAAAGACAAAAATTCAGAGATAAATGATAAAGGAAAATAAAATATAACTATGGATGATATCAGAGATCAAATGAAGAAGACATGGGTAAAGAAAAATGATTCTGATGCTAGAAATGATTCTGTACCAGAACCTGCTTCTGGTAACTCTTCCAATAATTGATTTCAAGCCATTGGCCTAGGGGGAGTCTTACAAGAAAATATTTCCTCCCCTATCTATGGATGGTATCAGAATGCAGAGAATAGTCAAAAAGATGCACTCACAATGTACAAAAGTTTTGGATGAATTTAACAAAGGAAATTTAGCAAATTCATAGATCCGCAAAAGATTTTTTCTATCATCGTCTAAGAAAAATAGAATCTTCGAAAAACTTCGGGGAAATGCATTTATTGCACATGTGCGGGCCATAAAATTCAAGTTTGAGCCATCATTTGTCACTTTGCATTAAAGAGAAGAAGGAGAGCACTCGATAGGTGGATTTCAGAGCAGAAAAATGGAATTCATCGACAAATCTTGAAAATTATCAAGTACTTCGAATCATTCTCGAATTATTCATATTTTGGTGTGTAGTTGCAAACCATAAAGAAAAATGGAACAAATTAAAGGTTCGATCACATTAGATGAATACAATAGTGCAAAGATCAGATCTATGAGGAATTTATTGCTTCCTGATGAATTAAAACAATTACGCGAAGCCAAGCATGGAAATTTAGATATGTGGAATGAGTTTCCATACCTTGAGAATGTGGAATTCACAAAATTCATATTAAGCAGATTACATGGTGATGTTCTAACTTTGGAAAAACCTTACATCATCTCAAAAGATACAATTGAGAAATTAACTAGTTTTTGCAAAGTCGGTGATGACCCTAGGAAGAAATATATCCAAAACAAAGAGGTCAAAACCCTGACTAGAATAATCAGAGATCAGAGAGCTCTACTAATAGCAACAATCAAGAATCCCATTATGAAGTAGATTTCATATGACATAAACTATAAAATCTTCTACAAAAATCAGGAAGGAGCTACATCGGCCGGCACAGTATACATTGCTCATAAAATGGTAATTGAAAGTAATGACTTTGACCTATGTAGATTTTTAAAAGATCAGATGATGGAGAATGTTCAATTGACAAAGGATTCAGGCTATCCATTCCAGTTTGGCACTCTAATTACATGTTTGGTTATGTATTTTCTGAATTTTTTGCCAAAAATCGATAATGTAGCGTGGAAATCAAATAAACCAGTATGCACCCAAATTTACTCTCATTCTAAGAGTTTGTCTAACTGGGATTCAGAATTTGAATTTTTTTGTAAGAATGTGCTTGTAAAGTGTGGATCAGTCAATATTTTCCCTCTGGTAAGAATAATTGAAGCTGGTTCCTTTTCTAGTAGGACTGATAGAGGATAGAAAAGAGGACAATAAATCATTGAATATAGTCCTCTGAAAAGAAAAGTTCCCAGGATTGAGGGAAAAGGGAAAGAAAAATAAATTGTAGAAATTCTAGATGAAGAATCTGACGAAGAACCTAAGAATCCACTGGAAAATGAATTTGATCAAGAAGAAGGTAGTAAGGATGAAGAAGATCTAACAAAAGAAAAGCTACAACAGCTTATCCAAAGTGCAAGTGGTATGGAGAAAATTGCAAGGTTATGGTCAGTCAGACCATCATATGATCAAGACTTAATTTTCGAAGTTCTAAATGCTCATATTGAGCATTGTAAGATAAGATTGGAAAGTCTAAAGGACATTCTACCCGAAGATCTATGATTGAGTGTAGCAAAGAATCAATGGGCTCTGAAGACAAAGGCAAAGAAGAAGGTGAAATTATCTCTCACCTAAAGGAACAATTCAGACTATCCCTTGCCAAGCTAAAGAATAAAATGAATGGTTTGAGACAATGCATTAACTCTACCATAGGAATCTATAGCTATTATGTTCATTGGCCCCATGCAGTCAACAATTACAAGGAGAAGTTGGATCAGATTGAGACAAAACTGAACGACATTGGCAAAAGCTTTGACATGTCTCAAGATCCATTATCAGGAGAAGAATCTGGGATTTAGAAGTAGCTCAAATAAAAATTAAACTGTCCAGGAATGTTCTTGTAGACACCTTTTGGAAGGTAAAAGACTTAATTGAGTGCAGGCTAGGGCAGTTGGTGGAAATTTTGTAAAATGGTGAAAAATTGGAAGAAGCAATCACAATTCCTGAATCTCTAATTGAGATTATCAACAAGAATTCCAAGAACAATAGCTTGATTATTAGCATTGGAATTTCAATTGATGGCTAGAAGAAGTTTCTTCCGGAAGTGAAGAAAAACAATAATATAACTCTCTAAAGATAACAACAAATTGTTTTCAAGTTTTTGAAATTTTGATCAAAGGAGAATAGTTGTAAGCTTATATGTGCTAATTTTTTGAAGAATTAATGATTTTGAACATATTTTTTGTCACTTTTTTGGGCATATGGCATCTATGCTTTGTCATTGATGTCAAAGGGGGAGAGAATGCAGTGAAACATGCCTTGTGAATCTCAAGGGGAGAAAGTACAACAAGAATTTTGGCAGTATACCTATAATGATTTTGACACTTAGTCATTTTTCACTAATTGTTTCCATCAATGCCAAAGCGGGAGATTGTTGTCATATGGATGAAGATATTGTCTCATAAGTGTTTTCATTGATGGCAACCCAAGTCATGAAACTCAATTCTTCCATCCCATAGTGCAACACAATTTTGGCTCCTATCAACAAAACAGAGTAAAGAATAGGCATATGATTAAAGGCACAAAAGTTGATCTAAACAACCCACGAGATAGATATTTTGGGTTGTGGATCTCTGAGGAAGTTCTTTTAAGGCTTGTAGTACCTTGGTACTAATGCCCACTCACTGGTAAGTGATCTACAAGATACGGTGCACTAATTTGTTAACTATCTATGCTAAAAGGTCGACCCGACAAAGATGGAATTCACGGATGTATAAGATAAAATTAATTATAAGTCTCCATGTTGGATTAAGTGTTATTTGGGCCCTGTCTTTGTCTTAACTGACTGTGGAGGTTGCACATAGAGATTTTTTGGTGGATTTGGCCAACAAGTTAAAAGTAACTTAATGTTTTATGAAGTCGACTATTGGATGAATAAGTCTTTGATCACAAATATATATAAGATATTTTTTTTATTGTTTAATAGGGCATGCATGGTGTAATAATATGAAAAAAATTGAATTGTGAGATCCAATAGAGTAGTAATGTGAATTTGATCATAAGTGATGCAAAGAGCAACAAAGAGCAAAACAAGGCATAGCGTAGTATAAATTTAGAAAGAAAATCACAAATAAGATCCATGAGCTTCACCAAAACTGTTACCTAGCATGATTAGATGCTACTATCTTAGTTCACCCCTTAGATGGTTTTAATCTAAATATTGTAGGAAATAAGCCTTCTTCTTTTGAGCAGTGAGCTCTAGAGAGTGTGCCTGAATGCAAGTGCATTCCTTTTATAAACAACTATATTTTGAGTACTCAAATTGTGAATTAATCTCCACCATGTTTTTTCCCCTAACAAGGTTTCCACACAAAAATCTGTGTGTCATGGTGTTGTATATGTTTACTTTGAATGCATAAATATTTTTAGTACAATTGTGAAATGGTTTCATGCTTTGGATGAATGGGGTTTTAATAATTATTAAACACTGATTCACCCCCCCCTCTCATTTTTCCCTTGAGTCCAACAAGTGGCAATTATAACCACACTAATTATAAAATGCCAAATCATTTTCTTCGAGGGGGTCTTTGATTGAGTGAATTTGGGGGTGATGTGTTGTGTGATTGTACTTTGAGTTCTCTCTTATTCTCTTTAAATTTTAGCCAT
Source organism: Sequoiadendron giganteum (assembly GCA_007115665.2). Lineage (NCBI taxonomy): Eukaryota > Viridiplantae > Streptophyta > Pinopsida > Cupressales > Cupressaceae > Sequoiadendron > Sequoiadendron giganteum. The sequence goes on along the minus strand of CM021107.1, from coordinate 106,197,231 downwards.
GGGTCATCCTAAGTTTCCTCTTTTAACTCCACATAACTATGCAACATGAAAAATAAATGCATGGATTAAACTAATCGAAAAAGGATTAATTCACTACATTGATGGATCCATTCTAGAACCAACTAATCCAAATTTTAAAAGTGAATGGCTCATTAAAAGTACTATGACTCTTGGAACACTTAGGAAATATGTTTCTCCTGATCTTATATTTCGTATTGATAAGTGTAAAAAAAAAAGGAATCTTGGGATAAACTTGCTCAATTATATGGAAAAACTAAAGAGATTAGGGGATACAAACTTGATAATGATCTC